>LNAC01000729.1:183524-235558 GCA_002007465.1 Ailurus styani
CTCTGCCTGCCTGTCTGCCTACTTGTAATCTCTCTGTGTCAAAATGAAATAAATAAAATCTTTAAAAAAAAAAAAAAAGAATGCTATGACGTAGTATTTCCTCAGACTGTGAGACTGGGAGTATCTCCTCACATTCTGAAGGTTGCTCAGCTCTCTACATTGCCAGAGTGCCATGAGGATCAAATGGAAGCACCTGTGTGAGTGCTTTAAAAGCTGGGGGCTACACTAGTATGAAATAGATGGTGGGGTACTGTGACTTTGACATCTGATGTTTTATATGTAAGAACCAAGTTCTAGATTAGTTCTGGAAAAATGTGTGTGTTATCCTGGTGGATAGGTGGAATTGGAGGAGAGCGATCACATATGTAGACTTTATTTCTGAGACGTGTGTGAGCAAGAGGGTGTTAGTGACAGGAATGTCTTGGGATGTCATGGGATGGGAGATGAAGTTTGTTATGGAAGAGGAAGCGTCCTTTCCAAGAGAATAAGAGAAGGTGGGACAGTGACAGACAAGGCAGAAGGGAAAAATAACCTATCAGAGTAAATGAAAAAGGAGAGTGAGTAAAAGCTGTATTTGCCTAAGTCTGTATTTAGTTATAATTGTATAAATATTTAGATCCCAGATCAAGGAAGTCACTTTTTGGTGGATCCAGAGACTCTGTTCCTTAAACCTGGAGAAGAACATGAAGTTATAGTTACATTTACTCCAAAGGACCCCAACGCCTGTGAGGAAAGGTAATATAAAATCCTTTATAATGACAAGTTTTTACTCTTCTCTCAAAACACTTATTGTGCTTCTGTCCATAGCCTGAACGATAGAGTACATGCTTTATCTCACCTAATAGATAATACAGCTCTGTTTAACCTCTTTTTGCCTCAGATTTTCTTCTTTTTGTTTACTAAAACTCTCCTTTAAACCAGCTGACTAGAAATTAAGAAATTACTATTTTCAAAATATATTCTGACAAAAGTAAATAATGTCAGTCTTGAGGTTTCTCTTTAACCTTTCCTTGCTCTCCAAGGAAACCATCGCCAGTTGTTGTTAGTTTAAGATGCTTCCCTACCCCCCACCCCTTGTCCAGGCTTGTGACATTTTGGTGCCCAAATCATAAGTGCATGTTACCTGATAGTGGTCAAAGCACCACTGTCTTTAGTATTTGAACTTGCTTGGTAAACAAAGCTTAGAAGCACGTTGTCCTGAGACACACGGCCTGTCCTCCACCTCGGTCATAGCGTGCCTTAGTGTGCTCAGTCTGCTCCTGTGACCTTATGGAGAAGAGCTGGCCTGCACAGATGTGACTGCTTGTCTCTGGAACGTGTGCCTGCAACTTCACTGGGTTAATTCTTTCATCTAGGAAGCCTTCCTCAACTCTTCCCAAACTCCTCATAAATAGTAGTTGGTAGTATTCCTGTGGCCCCATGCACTTCCCCTCTCCCATTATGTAGAGGTATTGTGACTGTCTCTTTCTTTGTCTGTATTCTTCTCTATAATACAAGCTCTAGGTGTGGGAATGTCATTGTATCCTCGGCTCCCAGTTCAGTCTCTTGGGACAAAGGAAGCCTGTGTGGAATAGATGCCAATAGAATTGAATTCCGGACATTTAACTTAGATGGTTTTCTTTGTTAGGATCTTAAAGATATTCGTGCAGCCATTTGGACCTCAGTATGAAGTGGTGTTAAAAGGTGAAGTAGTTTCTTCAGGAAATAAACCTCTGATACCTGGCTCTTGTTGCTCAGATGTTCCATCGATTTTGTCCAACAAGCAATTTCTGGCCTGGGGGGGTGTTCCTCTTGGTAGAACACAGTAAGTATGCATGTAGCAGCCTCTGAATGTGAAGATTTTGCTGTCATCACCTAGTGTTAGTCTCTGCTGTAATAATTATGACCACGTTAATGTTTTTGGAGTTGAAATAAAGCTGTCTTATGTTCCTTAATCTTCCTATCATGAATTCAGACGTTTTAAATTTTCACCTCTGAAATCCAAAAAAATACGTTTCAGTTTTCTTTAGCTCTTTTCTCTGTTGATCACCAAATTTAGGCAATTAAGAGTTTCTTTGTTTCTTTTCTGGAAAGCCCTATGGAAAGGTAGGAAGGAAAAGTAATCAGAGACCTGGCATTCTGCTTAAGGAGTTTACAGAGTAGTTGCTGAATACTTTGTACTTTAAAGAGTGTAAGGAGTCTTTAATAGAGCAGATATATTCTGTCATAATTTAATGTGAATTATATCTCGAATCTTATTTTTACCTATACTTTGATTATACATTTTGAATATGAACTCTGAGTTAATGAATTGGCATATAATATATAGTATGGTAATATTTTTTCTCTTCATAAGCTTAGCAACATAGATAAATTTTTTTTACCAACCTCATATATACTAAGTAATAACCTAGTAATTATTAAACCTCAGTGTTTCCTCTTTCATAATTTGCACTTTTGTGTTTGACCTAAAACAATACTTTTTTTTTAACCCATACATTTTTTTTTTTGGCACCTCTGAGAGATCAGAAACTTCTGGCTGAATCTGTACTATAGGTACTTCTTTAAAATTATAGTTTTGTCAGTGCAAAAAGGATCTAATTGAACCTCCTTACTTTATAGAGTTCATACTTCTGCTTAACCATCCATGTAGTCATGTGTACCTTGTCTTGTTCCAAAAGCACCTTTAAAAAGGGCACAGTAAGATAAAAACAGTTGAGAGCTGACGGCTGTGGGAAAATGAGACATGGTCACCATAAAGGTAGTGTCCAAAGGCTCACCTGCAGCCCTATACACTTGCCTTGATGTGGGTCTTGTGCTAGGTTCTGACTCTTCCCCCATCATCCTGAAACAAGTCACAGTTTTCAGAGGTTAAGAATAAACCAGGTACTGTGTGAGATAGTGTAGCTGTTCCTGCTATAGACTTAAGAAAGGTGTTTCTTTCAGGGTCCGTTTAAAGAGAAATCCATACAATATAGTGAGTCTCCAAGTAAAACAACTTCATAGTAAATACGCCTCTCAGGATGCTCCCCCTTTAAGGTGCTCAGTCCAGTCTAGACATGTCACCTGGGAGCAGTCAGCTAACAGTGTTTTCTGGGTACTGAAGCATGTAGTGACTTGATTGAAACAGCTTAGGCCTCTAGAAAAATGGTTGACTGTGTGTTCTTTAAGCAGCTCTGAGTAAAGATTCTCTCAGCTAGACCTTTGAAAAATCCTGAGGTATCGGGCCCTCTTTAGTTAGCTCCTGTGTTGTTATGTCATATGCTTTTTGCAGCAGTTAAGATGAAATACACATTGAAAGGAAAGGCTGAACCAAGGGCATGTTTCTGTATAGAAGGTTTTCCCAGTTCTATACAGTTGAACCTGAACAGTATCAGAGTACTGGCACAGAGTATGCCAGATTTTTCCTTGAAACAGTAATTCGTGATCTGTCCAATATATGTAACAAATAGTGATTGTGACCTTGAAGTTCTGTGGTATGGAAGGTGGCCGAAATAACTTAGCTGTTTAGATCAGCCACTGATGTCTAAGTAAAAGGAAGAGGAAAATCACTTTCCAGTATGCCCTGGCAACCACAGTCATTGTTACAGTGCAGACTCTGACCAGTATCAGTTACTGAGTGTCTCTGTTGAAACACAGCTTATTCTGTTATTGCTCTTTCCTTTAATCAAAGGCCGAAGAGAACTCAGTAAGAGTCATCATCATCCTTGTGTTGTTCTTGACAGAATTCCCCACCTTCTGATAAACTTTGCAGCAAATGATTAATGTGGTCCAAATGGTTGCTCTTAAAATCTAGCTGCTCCAGATGCCGCAACATCCTAAAATCTTACAGCTCATCTGAAACAAAATTGATGTGTGCTAAACTTTTTTTTTAAATAAGAAATTACATTAGTCAAGCTGAAAATGGGGGCATTGTCTTATGCATACTTCTAGACTTGTCAGTGGCATTTTTTCCCTGGCTCTCTCCTGAGAGAAGGCACTTCAGGCTGTCCTCCTTTATTTCTTGAATTCCCTTCCTCATGGAGATTCATGGTCCCCCTTCTAATCCAACAAATGTAAGTGTAAGCCCCATGCCAGCACAGGAAATTGACCTGAAGAGCTGTCATGTCCTCTGTTTATAGTTGATTAGGTATCTTAACTCAGCCTAGAGGAGCTTGCCAGTCACATGAGAAAGACACTACCTTAGTCCTTGGATGCCATACCACATGAAGGCTGAAAGTGGGCTTGTTGAAAGCAATAGATCCATAAGAAACATGCTAATATATGTATAGTATTTGGTGGAGTGCCAGTCTAGCTAAACTATGGACTTGAGTTTCTGTAGTCGCCTTATCTCCATTGTAGTGTCCTGCATAGGACTGCATTTTTTCCACCCCAAGTATCTTATGCTACTCCTTTGTAAGTATATTGCAGCAGAGTTTATGATACAGTGATGTAGTGTCTTCTTAGAAAGAGATTTTTCTGTCCATTAGAAATGTCCTAGGAAGCAGTCAGAGGCTGTGATCCAGTCGGTGCTGGGAGAGGCCTCAGAAAGAGAGGGTGGGGATGCTGGTGCCTATTAGATGCCCTTCCGATGTGGTAATTGCCTCTTCTCTGCCTGTCTTGGTGGTGGAAGGTGTTTGTCGCAAAATGGAGATTTGAAGTGAGCTCTTCGAGAGTAAAGAGGAAAACATTCATATATAATGTAGGGGGGCAATGTTCTCATTGAGTAATGAATGGGTTTTGCCTCAGTTATAGATAGAAATGATAATTAGTAAATTAAAATTGTATTTTCTAAGGGCAAAGTGGTCCAAAGTGGTATTTCATTCCAATGTTTTTGGATTTTTGAAGTTATACATTTTTCTGTATAGTCATTCAATCATTCTAGTTTTTTTCTCATAAGTCTGCATGTGTACTTTGGCTATTTGTTAAGATATAGTATTTTTTTTCCTGTTAATTCGTGTGGACCCTATATAATAAAGAAGTTAACCCTTTTTATTTTGTATAGTTCCTTTTTAAAACTAGAAACTGAACTCCCCATCCCCAAATTGATAACTCTGCTACTTGAAAATTGATAGCCACATTTCTTTAAAAATAGATAAAATGTAAAAGCTTTTAAAGAATTCTTTTTTTCGGGCGCCTGGGTGGCTCAGTGGGTTAAAGCCTCTGCTTTCGGCTCAGGTCATGATCTCAGGGTCCTGGGATCGAGGCCCGCATCGGGCCCCCTGCTCAGCGGGGAGCCTGCTTCCCCCTCTCTCTCTCTGCCTGCCTCTCTGCCTCCTTGTGATCTCTCTCCCTCTGTGAAATAAATAAATAAATAAATATCTTAAAAAAAAAAAAAAGAATTCTTTTTTTTCAGTAAATCTTTCTCAGTCACTGTTCCTGTGAATGCTTTTCTCGGGTATGCTGATAGTGGAAGGTCTTAGGTTTTATTCTGAGGTTAAGCTCAGCAACCTTTCCCCTTTATCCCAAGTTGGACAAGACATAGACCACAGTTTAAATAATGTAACTGCCAGTATTCACAATTTGAATAAAATGGAGATTTACTCTTGATTTTCTATTCTCTCAATGAAGAGAGGATTCATATATTTTTAAAGATTGAAGTATTTTTTTTTACCACCAGCCAGATGTTATTCTTAAGTCTATTGTACTTGCATATCACAACTTTTTAAAAATATGGTTAATTCAGTGTACTGTTTAAAAGACTAATTTGTGCAAATGAAGCTTTTAGAGTGAAAAATCTAAGCAGTGTGCCTGGAACTCTGTTCCCATGAAAACTAGGAATTCAAGCTAAGCATAGTATTGACTTAGTGACTTAATGAATTTGTTAATCTGGATTTTTGTTTGCTTGTTTTACAAGATAGCTAAGACTTATATGTGTAGTATAAATAACAAGGTTGGCTAAGGAGCTATAATGGGAGAATGATTAAACACAAAGAATTTCTCTGACAAGGTGAGTATGTTTTGAGTATGTTTCCAGAAGTGTGGAATCTTAGGAGTATGGAGATACCTCTTCGGGCTGCTAATAAAGTAGCATATGTAATCCAGTCCGTCTCTAAACATTGCAGTCAGTTTTAATTGGCTTTGGTTTTATAGTTGTAGCAATATCCACGGAGGTAAACTACATTTACAATGTGTAATTGTTTCTAGGCTGCAGAAGCTAGCTTTACGAAATAATTGTACATCTACAACCCAGCATCTGCGACTGCTCATTAGAGGACAAGACCAGGACTGCTTTCAGGTTCGTAGAGTGCATGGTGCTGTAACATGTTCTTTTAGACCACTTACATGTGCAGGCCATTGTGTGGTGCTTCATCTTTGAAGCTTTGGGTTGGTCGATGATAGTTTGATTTGGACTCCTGCTTTGTTGTCTGCAGTGATTGTTTTTAAATCGTAGCTTCAGCACACTTTTGGTTCAGAAGAACGACTAACCAGTAACTGTGAGATTAGAATGCATCCAAAAGAAGACATTCACATCTCTGTGTTATTTGCACCTACTCGGTTATCTTGTATGTTGGCTAAACTAGAAATTAAACAACTGGGAATTCGATCACAACCTGGCATTAAGTTCACGGTAAGATGATTTTATTGCTTTTTTTCCTCCCATGAAGTTTCTTACATGTTGTAACTATTAATTTAATATTGGCAAATTATGTATACTCTGCTTTTTATAAGTCAGAATAGGTGATTGCCTCTCTTTGCAAACAAGTTAGGGAGTAATTAATGTACTTTGTACAAGTGTTGTGTTATAGAAGTAGTGTCCATAGTATTCCTGTAGGAAACCATCTCTTCTCATGCCTTTACATTTCATTTCAGCTTGAGAGTTTTGAAATGTACCCAACAGGAACACATTTTTTGGTAAAACCCGATCAAACTGTTTAAGATACTAACTTTCCAAGTAAATTGTATTCTTTCAATTCAGGAAAATATCTATTGACACCATTTACTAGGTATCCAGAACTAGGTATACAAAGATGAGAGCTTTTCATATTTTGTTTCTTCCCAATATAATTTTTAAAAAGGATTTCAACTCATTTCTTTCGATGTATTTAGAGCAGTGAGAGATAAAAGTGGTATATCATTGAGGAAAGGAAAGAAAGACACAGTAGTCAAACACACACTCCATAAAAGTGCATACCTTAAAACTATACAGTTTTTGGCTGTGGGGCTAGAACTAAAACGGTCCGTTTTCTAGTGTTAGAGAAGGAATGTAATAAATTACAAAATTAGCAGTGCTTAAAAGGCTGGGGGTTTTTTGTTTGAGAGAGAGAGAGAGGGAGACTGAACAGGGAAGGGGGATGAGAGGAGGGGCAGAGGGAGAGGAAGAAAGAATCCCAACACAGGGCTCGATCTTAAAACCCTGAGACTGTGACCTGAGCCAAAATTAAGAGCCCGATGCTTAACTGACTTGAGCCACCCAGGCACGCCCGAAATGGTTTTTTAAACAGTAGATCTTTATGGGAAATCTAGTTGTTTTTGATGCTGAAGCTTGACATATTCTCTGTGGAGCTCTCCACTTGGCCCCATCAGCTGTGGTGGACAAAATTGTTTAAAGATATAAGTGCTCAGGTGCCTGGCTGGCTCAGCCAGTAGAGCATATGACTCTTGATCTTGGGATTCTGAATTTTAGACCTGGATTGGGGGTAGGACTTACTTAATTTAAAAAAAAAAAAAATGGATGTGAGTGTTGTCTTTAGGAAGAACATCCTTCTATGTGAGCCAAAGACACAGTGCCAAAGTACCACATAACCTGATGGTGTGATTTCAAGTAAGAATCAGGTGGTTTGTGGAGAGGACTAGATGGACAACCCAATACCAATTTATGAGGTCCCTAAATTTAATTTTTCAAAATGTTAATTTAAGTGTATAACACAACTCAAAATAAGCCATTGATGTTTTCAAGTTTGCAAGGCATTCTTTGGAACACTTATTTTATTTTATTTTAATTTAATTTAATTTTTTAAAAGATTTTATTTATTTGAGAGAGAGAGAGCATGAACAGAGGGAAAGGGGCAGAGGGAGAGGAAGAAGCAGACTCCCCTCTGAGCAGGGAGCCTGATTTGGGGCTTGATCCCAGGACCCTGAGACCATGATCTGAGCAGATGGCAGACGTTTAACCGACTGAGCCACCCAGGCGCCCCTGGAACACAGTTTAATAATTAGGAATGATAGATATTTTTTAAAGGAGTGCATTTTTTAAAGATTTTTTTTTTAAGATTTCATTCATTTATTAGAGAGAGAGAGTACAAGCGGTGGGGGCAGCAGAGAGAGAGGGAGAAGCAGACTCCCCGCTGAGCAGGGAGCCTGACTGGGTGCTCCATCCCAGGACCCTGAGATCATGACTTGAGCCAAAGGCAGACACTTAACCGACTGAGCCACCCATGTGCCCCTATTTATTTATTTTAGAGAGACAGAGAGCATGCGTGGGTGAGCAGGGGGAGGGAGCAGGAGAAAGAGAATCTCAGGCAGACTCCCGCCGAGCTTGGAGCTTGATCCCAGGATCCTCAAATCATGATGTGAGCCGAAGTAAAGAGTCAGATGCTTAACCGACCGAGGCACCCAGGTGCCCCTTAAAGGAGTACATTTTTTAAGGATATGGAAAGTTTGTTTTCCAGCAGCATATCTTTTTTCCTACATTTTTATTTATAGACTTTATTCTCTGAATCCTTGTTTCCTGGAAGTTCTGAACCCTGTGGAAGCAGCCTGGCTTAGAGACAGCACCCGTTGGCCCCTAAAGCCTGCCTCCAGTCTGCATTCTGGCTACCAGGGGGTCTGTCCTTTGGGAGTTGAGTTCTTGGCTTCTGTTTGGTCCCTTTGGCACACTTTCTCACGCTGGTAGATCAGAAGCTAACAGGAGTATAGAACGATAGATTTTATTTCACCAACACATTTCATTTGCAAAATTGAGAATTACTGGAAAGTTGGAAGAATTACATAATGAACCCTCACATACCCTACCACTTAGATTCTACAGAATCCAAAATCTTTAACATTTTGCTATATTTCTTTGATCATGTATCTCACCATCCATCAATTTGTCTCTTTTTCTTATGCATTTCAATGTAAGTTACATCCATATATTTCACCCTAAACACTTCTAAGCAAGTTTATCTGTACTAATCTTTTATTCCTTAATCATCTAAGCTTGGCTTGTATAACAATGAAATAATTTAGCATATTGGAAGGTAAATAATTTTGCAACTCTTTGATTTATTTTCGTCCTAAAGAATGTTCTTTAATATAATGCTAGACTGGAAGTGGGGTAACTAGCCAAAGTACACAAAAAATAATAATTGTATTAAGTCTGTATGGGGTTTTTTTTTGTCTATAATTTAATCTTCTTTCTACTTACATAAAAATAATTTTGGATGTATATATTTTCTGCTTTTAGATACCTTTGTCCGGATATGGAGGAACAAGTAATCTTATTTTGGAAGATGTTAAAAAGTTATCTGACAGTTACATGGTAACAGTGAATGACTTAATGCCTGGCAAAGAAAGTAGAATTGTTTTTTCTGTTCATAACACTGGCTCTCGGGCAGCTTTTGTTAAAGCAGTAGGTTTTAAGGATTCTCAGAAAAAAGTTTTGCTGGATCCTAAAGTGTTAAGGATTTTTCCAGATAAATTTGTGCTCAAAGAAAAAACACGAGAAGTAAGTATGAGTCTCTGCACTAAAAATATTAACTCATTTTTAGTTTAAATTAAGAATTATGTATTCTATGGCTAAAAACTAGTATTTGAAAGTAATAAAGAAATGGAAATACCTGATCTTCTTAGAAATACTGTCCTATGTCTCCATGTCTATTGATTGTTTAGGCTCATATGATAGTTAATTCACAATGAAATGGTTTAAGAAAAATATTTAATATTCACTCCTGATTTTTTTTTCTTGGCATCAGGATGTTACTATAATATATAATCCATCAGACAGGGAGAGCAATTATACAACCACAAGAGAACTGTCAACTATATACTTCTTCGGTGGTGATGAAATTTCAAGACAGCAGTATCGAAGGTAGGTTACTTGTCTTAGATGATGTTGGAAACTATTTGGTAGAAATAGTGAAGGCTTAAAAATGGTTTGGGATTTGAAAGTTATAGAACATACTTAGCCACTTATTAGTAAACCGGTGGATGAAAAATCTTGGTAAAATTTGTACAGCTGACAGTTCACCGTGATGTGAGAAAGAAATGCATGTAGGAAACCCATCTGCCACATTTGCATTGTGCCTTCTTTTCTAGACATATGTATTGTGCCTCTTCTCCTTTATGCAGAAAGGCACCTTAGACTTCATAATAGGACGATCTTCCTAATGATGGTAGGTCAATTTTAGAACAGATTTAGGAACTACTGAAAGAGTAATATTGTGTATAAACACACCTGACTTATGTGTAGTATTTCTGGGAGTATTGTGAATTATTTGAAAGGATTAAGTTGTATTTAGAAATGTGTAGAGTATTTAACGACTAGCTTAACTCATATGCTTCTAGAAAATTTGGTACTTCTAAATATAGTTTAATACACAAAAATGTCAAATTTAGACATTTAGATTTAGGTGTGATTTAAACATAGGTAACTTTCTTGTGTGGTGAATTTAGAGTTCTTGTATTATAAAATTTTGTTTCCTAGCCTACAGGGCCTGAATATAAAATAAGTGAAGCTTTTAACATTTCATCTGTCAGTAGGAAATCATTCGCTCCCAGTAGGGGAGGGTTATATGTGTATACCAGTATTTCCTTCTTCCAACCCTTTATTCTCTGCTCGGTGTTATTCTGATACATAATTTAGGAAATTGTTTTATTTTTAATCTGTTGAGGATTGTTGGAATGTTTAAAAAGAGACTTGAATGATAGGTTGCTGCATGATGTTAGAATAGACCCAATGTGAAGAGTTCAACTTTGAACCTGGTTTTGTTTCTCAATTAAGTATTTTAAATATAGAAACTGGCATTTGGAGAAATTACCAGGTTTGGGGTTTTTTCCCCTTTTCTCTACTGGGATATAGAAATCAGCATATTGTTTTAGAACTCTTTGCCACACGTATATAGTAATGAGATTTCTTTTGTTTGTGAACATCTGAGTAGTACAGAGAAATTTACATTTCCATTCTCTCACCTCAGAGATTCTTTAGAAGAGGTCAGGTAAATACAGTTACATGCCAATTTAAATGTCTTTCTCTGATGTCTCTTACTTATATCATGTTCTTGGCATAGTCTTTTTTTTTTCTGAGACAGATTTCTAACTATGATCAAATTCTCACAAATACTGAAAATGTAAGACCTGAAAAGAATCTAATTTTACTCTTCTTTCTACTCTTATTTTAGGGACCTCTTGTTTTAATGTTAATATTTAACTGGAAGTAATGACTGTATTACCATGTATAACTTTGAAGGGAACTTCCAAAATAGATTTTCTTTTAAAAATTACTTATATTAGGATTTAAGACATGAGATGTATATACTAATGCATTATGCACGCTGTTTGTGAGATTTGCCAAATACACTAATGAAAATCTAATTTATGTAAAATCATTTTTGAATAAAAATCTCTATTGGCAGAGCCCTATCTCATAAACCAGGGATTATAGAACAAGTACTTCCAGAACATAGTGTGCTGCAGCACGTTGATTTTGCGGAAAAATTTCAGGATGAGTTACTAGTAACTGAAGGTAAGAATTTCAACATGTCTAACTACTACAAATGACTCAAAAGATTTATCTGGGTCCAGTGATGTGTTGTAGGGAGGAGGAGTATTAGATTATGGAGTCAGGCTGAGGTTGAGCCACAGTTCTGCTGTATGACTTTGGACGTCACTGAGCTCGTTTCCTTTTTCGGAAATGAGAGCTGCAGTATCTAACTTCTCATCCATAAGGAATTGTTGCGAAGATAAAATGAGAGAGCTTTGCTATTTAAATGTTGGATATTATTAACGTATTATGGCACCTATTCTGTGGATAAATATTCTATGAATAGAAACAGGAGAATGGTCATTATTAAACTCAAAGTAATTACTATTTAAGATTTAATGATTATAAACTTGAACTCATTTTGAGATTTTTGTGTCTTCTGTGCAATTTATGGAGGATGTGACGGTGGGGAAAAAAAATCCAAAATAGACAGCAGTGGAATAATTCCAACCTAGATTTTTAGCTCTATTTGAGCTAAATTGTTTAAACATCTAATGATGTTTATTACTGATAAAAAAAAATATGTACTGAGGCATACAAATTGTGTAAAAATGGACAGATTTTCACCACAGTGTTGTTCATAACAGCAAGAAGTTAGAATTAACTTATATATCCAAGAATAGGGCATTGTTTAATTATGTAATAGAATATGTTGAAGCTATTAAAACAGTGATATGATTCTATACTAAATGACAAGAGAAAGCTCTTCATTAATTAAGAAAAACTATTTTAAAGTTTACATATTAAGATCTCATGGTAAAAATAATCTAATGTATCTGTATACAGCTACATAGGTAAAATTGCAGGAATATACACACCAACTATTGACAGTGGTTGTGTTCTGGTAGAATTTCAGGTGGTAGTTTTTTTTCCCCCATTTTTGGTACTTAGTTTTTTAATGGTAAAATATATATTGCTTTTAAAATATGAAATGATAAAGGGATATTTATGCCTATGTAGAGGTGATGTAGAATAGTCTGTGATTTTTTTGGTAATTAGGAGTCTAGATCATCTACTCAAAGAGAAGGTAGAGGTGGATTAGTTACAAAAAAAAAAGCGAAAAGATTTGAAATGGATCTTGTCAGCAGTGTGTTAAGGGAGAAGAGTATGAAAAGAACCTTGGATTTGGAATTGAAACAATTTAAGGCCATATCTGCCACTTCATCTCCTCTGAGCTTTACCTTCCTTCTCTTTTCATTGTGAGAAAGATCCCAATAAATAAAATAGTTAAATTGAATTATGCTTTGTAGACAGAAGCACTTAGTAACATACCACAACAATCCTGAATACTGTGATTAAAAGTAGCTAGCATGAGTTTGTGGTGGTTCAGAAGTTGGCACAGTTGCATGATTCGGCAACATTTCTTTTATTGATTGAATGGACATGTATTGAGAGTAGAGGGTGCCAGTCAGTAGAGGTGAAAGATGCAGTCCTTGCCCTTTAGGTTCTCACAGACTAAGGGGGAGACAGGTGATTAAAGTGTGGTATGAAAAGGGCCATGATGGATGTGGGTTTAGGAATCTGGAGGATATAGGGATACTTGGGTGGGTCAGTCGGTTGAGTGTCTGCCTTTGGCTCAGGTCAGTGATCTCAGGTTCCTGGGATTGAGTCCTGCATTGGACTCCCTGCTCAGTGGAGAGTCTGCTTCTCCCTCTCCCTCTGTGCGCTCTCTCCTTCTCTTGCACTCTCTCAAATAAATAAATAAAATCTTAAAAAAAAAAAAGTATCTGGAGAATATAGGGAAAGGGTATCCCATTTAAAATGAGGTGACTCTTGAAGTATCTTGAAGAATGAGAACTTGACAAGATGGATAAAATGGGGACCAGAATGGAGAAGGATAGTCCAAAGAGAGGGAGCTGCATGTACAGAAATTCAAGAAATGTGTTATGTTAAGGGTCATGTTGACAAACCCAACCAAGAACTCAAGTAACCTGTCAAGACCACCCATCTAAGATGGGGTTGAGTTGGGACTCCAGGTAGGTCTTTGGGACACCAGAGTACTAGATTCCTTTAGATGGTATAGTTATTGTCCAGAGGGAAGGAGGAACCAATCACACTTGTTTTGTATTGGTTAGTGTAGTAGATCACCTGTGGGAATGTTGCAGTTGAACTTTTTACCTGGTTATTTGAACACATTACTATTGTGAGTATTTATAATCTTGCTTTTGCAATATGGTGTGATTTGTGGCAAATATTTTCACACTTGATTTAAATTTTTATCCAATATCTTGGTTATTATAAATGTCAATTTACACTTACTGTGTTCTTTAAAAATTTTTTCATTTAAAAAGTGTTAATTTTTAATGTCCAATTTGTTATTTTTTTTAAGTAGGCTCCAAACCCAGCATGGAGCCCAGTGTGGGGCTTGAACTCATGACCCTGAGATCTGAGCTGAGGTCAAGAGTCAGACAGATGTTTAACTGACTAAGCCACCCAGGCACCCCTCTTAATGTTTTAGTTAAATGTGGAATACAAGGATGTTCTATAAAATTTCTATAAAATCCGGGTGGACTAATCTAGAGATGTTCAACTCTAGCACTGTTAATCGCAAAATTTAGTAATATTGCCTGGTTTCTAGATTTGCTGAAGTTAAATGTCTGTGAGACTGGCACTTATAAATTGTGTATCCTTAACCTCTTTGTGCTTCAGATTCCTCATCCTTTTCTTTCTTTCTTTCTTTCTTTTTTTTAAATTAACATATAATGTATTATTTGCCCCACAGATTCCTCATCGTTGAAGTGGAGATAATACATACCTACCTCAAAGGGTTGTTGTGAAAGCTAACTAGATTAATATGCATGAAGGGATTAGAAGAGTACCGGGCCCACAGTCAGCTTGTTGCATATGGAGCTTTAAACATATTCATATTCTAATGGTCGCAACCCCTGACATAGATTGTTAC
Source organism: Ailurus styani (assembly GCA_002007465.1). NCBI lineage: Eukaryota > Metazoa > Chordata > Mammalia > Carnivora > Ailuridae > Ailurus > Ailurus styani. Next base: position 198,068 of record LNAC01000729.1, read on the forward strand.
TTTATATTATCCTTGGGGAGACTAGGGTTTAGAGAGGTTCAGTTGCCAAATTCAAGGCCAGAGCCTGAGCTCCCTGTAATGCCATGCTAGTCAGTAGTAGTAAACATGAATTGTCATTCACCTTCAACCTTCTTAAGAAAATAATATTCTGTGACTATAAACGTGTAAGTTTATCTGTTATTTTGTGGTGTGATTATGTGAAGATTCATGTATTTCAAACATTATTTTCTATTTCAGTGTATGATCTTCCCCATCGGCCTAATGATATTCAGCTCTTTTATGGAAACATGCGTAAAATAATACTTTCAGTAATTGGAGAGTTCAGAGATTCCAGGTCTAGCAGTGAATTCCTTCAGCCTTCTTCCAAAGTTGGCTTAGAATTTAAAAGGTAAAACAGACAAACAAAACGTCTTTGACCAGATTTCAAAATAATTTAATTCACAGTAGAGCTGATCTTTTCTCTGTACTCTTTTGCCTCCCAAAATGTTGATTTCATCTTTATATTTTAGTTTAAGTTGAAATAATTTCAAATTTACAGAAAAGTTTAGAAATAGAACATATGCTACCTGCATTGAGATTCCTCAGTTGATAACATTTTACACATCTACCTTATTATTCTCCATATATATATATATATATATATATATATATATATATATATAACTTTTTTCTGAATCATTTAAGGGTAAGTTGCAGGCGTGATGACCACTTTGTGCTAAGTTTCCTAAAAACACAGACCTTCTCCTAAATAGGTATAGTAAACCCATCAAAATTAGGACCTTAGTATTGTTAAAGTACAAAGATCTAGTCCACAGATTCCTTGCAAATTCCTCAGTTCCCTAGTAAAGTTTTATATATTTAAACCAAAGAAATAAATAAGAAACCTCCTCTTTGGTCCTGAATCTAATCTGAGATCACCCATTACATTTAATTAGCCTGTCTTCTTGATCCTTTTTCAACATAGAACACTTCCTTGGTCTGTCCTCTTTCACAAAAGAACAGAGAGGGTTGGGTCATCAAACCAGAGCCACAAAATTGAAGATATTACCCAGAACCAAGCTTTAGTAATAATTTTAGATGAAAGCATGAGGAAATTGGGATTGCCAATGATACTTCCTAGGTGACTTTTGCAACAGTAATACTCGAGTTCAAATTTAACATGAGGTCTCTAAGCTGTGCACATGATGATACGTTGCTTACACAAAAGGGGGAGCTGTTTCAGTTATGAAAGTTATTTTATACTTGTGTAATTACATACTGTATGTGATATTTTTTCAAACAGCTATGCCGCATAAGTTCATAAATTTCAGATTTCTTTACCATAACCAATGCTAGATAGACAAAGAACATCCTTTTATAAGCATTCCATAGAAAAGTAAATTAGTGTTTGCTGGGAGATGTCATTGGGAAGATCACAAGGGGATTTGACCAAGTCATCCTTCTTTTTTTTCCTGGGCATTCCCTAGTAAAAAGGGGAAAAAGGGTGCAGGCCAGCTGCTAACCGTTTTCTTTCCAGTGACCTTGGTGTTTTTGTAGAGTATAGATCAGTTACTTTGTAAAATATCCCTCACACCACGGAAATGATGCTGTTTGTTTTCTCAGTACATCTTCTTAGGTGACAAAGAATGCTAATTTGCCCCATTACTAGAAATGTTTTTATCGCTTAGTTAAAATGGTGTCTACCAGTTTCTCCACTATAGTTAATAAAAGGCTTAAAGGGAGATCCTTAGAGATAATGAGTTATCTTGTTCCTTATTGCCTGAATCCTCTTAGTACTGTCTTATTTACCAAATGGTGATTTTCTAATTCTGTGATTCTACATTTTCTAGTTGTCTTTCCACAATGAGGAAGAGATTTACTTTACCCTCTTTTGTGTACTTACTTACATCAGGGCGGACTGCTGGATTCAGTATTAATCCTTTACTGTCATCGTTTGGTTGCTTAACCTGGCTTATTATTCACTGGCACAATGGAAATTCTAGGTTTGACGTATACTTTCCCTGTCCCAGCCCTGGAATAGAAGTCCTGAGTCCTTTTGGTAGAGAATAGTATTAGAAACCAGGATATGAGTAGTAAGTGTGCTGTTGCTTTTCAGGTGTCACTACTTCTAGGACCCCTCAGTGGTCAGAGCTAGGAAATTTATGCATTTACATATAAATCCACATGTATCCAAATCCGCTTATAAATGTGTTGAAACCATGAGTTTACACTGATATCTCTAATACTGAGAATCCTGGCTTCATTATCCTCAGTATATTTGCATTTACTCGCTTCTCCTGTTTTTAACCAGTCTTCTCATCACATGGGTTGTCTCCATGGCACAGTGTTGCCAACTTGTATTTGCTGAGAGTTCTCTGGAACTTGCGACCACCAACTGAGAGCTAACACACCTACCTAGTGCCTCGAACTCGTTCCAGCTTGCCCTCTTCCCTATATTTAAAACAAACAAAAAATAACCATATTAGAGTATAACTCATTTGCAATATCCTTTTAGTTTCAGTTATATATCATAGTGATTTGCTATCTTTATGCATTATGAAATGGTGCCCATAATAATTCTAGTTACCATCTGTCACCATACAAAGTTATTACAGTTTTATTGACTGTATTCCCTATGCTGTATATTACATCCCATAATTTATTTTATAACTAGAAGTTTGTACCTCTTAATCCCCTTCACCTATTTTGCCCACACCCACCCCCTCTCCCACCCCCTCTAACCAATAGTTTGTTTCCTGTGTCTGAGAGTCTGTTTCTGTTTTGTTTTGTCTGTTCATTCATTTTGTTTTTTAGATTCCACATAAAAGTGAAATTATTTAGTATTTGTCTTTCTGTGTCTGACTTATTTAACTTAGCATAATACCCTCTAGGTGCATGTTGTCACAAATGGTTAGATTTCATTCATTTTAATGACTAATATAGCTGGGTATATGAACCACATCTTCATACATTCATCTATCATGGACATAGGTTGCATCATATCTTGACTTTTAAATAATGCTGCAGTGAACATGGGGATGCATGTGTCTCTTCAGCTTTGTATTTTCATTTTCTTTAGATACTTAGAGCAGAATTGCTGGATCATATGGTAGCTTTATTTTCAATTTTTTGAGGAACCTCTGTACTATTTTCTGTAGGGACTACACCAGTTTGCATTCCCACCAGCAGTGCACAAGGGTTCCCTTTGCTCTCCGTCTTCACTAGCACTTTTTAGTTGTCTTTGATAATAGCCAATTTGAGAGGTGTGAGGTGATTTCTTGTGGTTTTGATGATTAGTAATGTTGAGCATCTTTTTTTTTTTTTTTTGAGCATCTTTTCATGTGCCTCTTGGTTATCTGTATGTCTTCATTGGGAAAATGTCTATTCAAGTCCTCTGCCCATTTTTAAAATCAGGCTATTTTTTTTTTATACTGAGTTGTATAAGTTCTTTCTGTCATCTGGATATTAACCTTTTATCAGATAAATGATTTGCAAGTAGGTTTCAGTAGCTTGCCTTTTCGTTTTGTTTTGATAATTTACTTTGCTGTACTAAAGCTACTATCTATCCTTCTCAGATTATTCCAAAAAATAAAAGAGGAAAGAAGACTTCTAAACTCATTTTATAATGCTAGCATTACCCTGATACCGAAACCAGGCAAAAACACCATAAAAAAAGAAAATTACATGTCAGTATCCTTAATGAACACAGATGCAGAAATCCTGAACAAAATATTAGCAGACTGAATTCAACAATATATAAAAGGTTTCCTATGCTTCTAACAATAATTCTTTTCTAAGATATTCAATCAAAGAATTAAAGATAGTAGTTACATATATGAAAAATTATATTAAAAACCACGTAAATTGTGAAGAACTGGTTCTTAGGAAACTAAACACCGAGAAGCAGCTTTATAATTTTTAAAAAATTGCTTCTGACTTTTGGCTGGTGCCTCCATTATATCTCTGTCTCTGGGGCAGAAGAGGTCTGATTGGAAAAGGAGCAGGTGAGAGGGCAATGGGTAAAAGGGTGAGGAGAGGATTCTTCTCTGTCTGCTGAGTGTCACTTGAAATAAAGATGGAGCTCTGCTGTATGGTAGGACCATTTGGGCACTACCCAAGTGAACTTCAATTAAATCATGTGCTTCTGTGATTACAAAATTCATTTGAATTACAATTTTTTGTAATCTAAGGCTACACTTTTAACACTTAATAAAAAATCTTCTTAAACCTTATCAGCATTTCAGCATTTCTTATTGTAGTATTTTACCCAGAAGACTTTCTTTGATGTTAGCATCACGAAACCAGTTATCATTGTACAGTTACAGATATATTAAGAGTTTTGTTTTTTAAAAATTCTCAGTATTGGGTGGTTTTCTAGTAAATGTTTTTTTTTTTTTAAGATTTTATTTATTTATTTGTCAGAGTGGCAGGCAGAAGGAGAAGCAGGTTCAAAGAGAAGCAGGCTCCCTGCTGAGCAAGGAGCTGGATGTGGGACTTGATCCCAGGACCCTGGGATCATGACCTGAGCTGAAGGCAGACATGTAATGACTGAGCCACCCAGGTGCCCCAGCTTTTTATCGTTTTTAATTTCTTTCCTCTTCCCATCTCTCTTTCTGTCTCTGTAGTGAATCTGACGGTCCTGGGAAACATGGTGGCAATATTTCTTTGGATGTTTTACCAGTTAAAGGTCCTCAGGGTTCTCCACTTCTTTCACAAGCTGTTTGCCCACCCCAAGATAAATCATCCTCTAAGGAAATGTGGACTGTCCAGCCTGAACACTTGATTTTGATGGCCCCTTCTTGTGAGTATATCAACAACAACACAATAGCCGTACACTCTGGAAATCAGGGTTGTACTCACTCTGGGCCCATTGCTCATCTAGGAAATATACTTGGAGTATATACAGATGTGACCAATGGCTTACGCAGGTCCTCCTCTCCCCTACTGAGACCTACCTCACACGCAGCCTTTGGGTTGTCTAGCACAAGACATTGTCCTCATTCCAGGCTTCCAGTTCCCCATCTGGCCAGGCCCCTTGTCCCTGGGCCCTTTCTCCCACCACATCCCTTGCCCCAAAGATCTCATTTGGTACCTGGCCTCTTTTACTATTCACATTGATTATAGTTGCTTCAGAGTAGGAACAAATCTGGTACCAATGTATGTGCCCAAGATAAGACCAGATGGTAACAATTTCCAGATGTCCTTTTTTCTCTTTGTTCAGTATCTTTGTAGTTTAAGAGTAAACAAAATGGTCTTATTTTACCAGAATTTGAAATTCCTGTAAAGCAAAATTAAGTTGGTAGACTAATGTATTTAGGATTCATTTTTACTATTTATTAACATTTGGGTTTTTTCACTAATGCTAAATTTAAGTTATATTTTATTTATCTGATATAATAGGTGATCGGGCAAAAACTGCATGCTTCCAGATTTTAAATAATTCCGTTAGGTTACTGAAATTTGAGTTGTACTGGCCGGCACATTGCCTCACGGTGACACCACAACATGGATTTATCCCACCAGAGTAAGTATGACTTCCCTTTCCTCCAGGGGTTATTCAGATGTTAGCATGGTGACTTTTGAAGGATCAGATATTATGCCATTTTAATTTATTCAGTAGAATTTTACTGTATGCACCCTATACAGAGCTCTCTGTGTTTTTGTGGGACCGAGCACAGTGAAGTTCAAGATTCATGCTCCTTAGCAGAGTAGAGCCCATGTCCATAGCCACTTATGGTGTATATAGCCTAAAAGGGTTAAGCAGTATGAGTGAGGTGGGAAAGATTTCCTGAAGTAGAAAACATCAGATTGGGTGCCTGGGTGGCTCAGTGGGTTAAAGCCGCTGCCTTCGGCTCAGGTCATGATCCCAGGGTCCTGGGATCGAGGCCCACATTGGGCTCTCTGCTCGGCAGGGAGCCTGCTTCCTCCTCTCTCCTCTCTCTCTCTGCCTGCCTCTCTGCCTACTTGTAATCTCTCTCTCTGTGTCAAATGAATAAATAAAATCTTTAAAAAAAAAAGAAAAAGAAAAGAAAACATCAGATTGTGCAGACGTATTACTCTGTGTACCGAATTACAAAGCAAGAGATACAACTGGGCAAGTGATGCGGGGTGGTGGTCCCTAAAGCCCAGATGGTTCTGTCCTTTATTACCTTGAATCTGGCTCAACTTATTCTGCTGGTTTTGTCTAATGGACATTTTATAGACAAAGCTTCCTGACTTTTAATATGTCTGAACCATAACCTAGCTTGCTATTTTTTACAAATATTCTAAGAAGGAAGTCTTGGGGACCAGATGCTGATAAGCACTTGTCCTCTCTGTGCAGCTTAATTATTGATGGGGGTAAAGCTGTAGTTCTGCAGCTTTTGAGGGACTTCATCTGGGTTGGCCCAGAACATTCACATCTGCAAGTCGCTTCCTGTTTGGGAATGGCAGCATTGCAGAAGAGCAACATGAAGTTACTTACTTTTGCAAAGTGATGAAGTATACATTTTAGAAGAGTTTAGTTGACTAATTACTGACCTAAGGTATGGTTAGGCATACTCCAGAGAAATATTCCTAGGGCCAAAGCAATCAATTAAACATTTACTAATTAATGGTTAAATAGATAGGGAAATGATAGAACAGATTATTTACAAATAACTTTTAACATCATCCCATATATTTAGCTGTTAGGAATGGAAAGTAGTCTTGCTCTGCCATTTTTCTAAAGATTTTACTTTATTTGAGAGAGAGAGAGAGAGAGCATGAACAGTGGGGGATGGGCAGTGGGAAAGGGAGAAGCAGACTCCCCTGAGCAGGGAGCCCAACTCAGCCCTTAATCCCAGGACCCTGAGATCATGATCTGAGCCAAAGGCAGATGCTTATCTGTCTGACCACCCAGGCACCCTCGCTCTGCCATTTTGACATGTGTGCCAAAGTGTCTTTTATAACTGGTTGTTTCTTCTAAGTCACAAATCTGATTACATTGTCCACAATTAAAAGTCTCTTTGACATTCCGTAGCTCTTGAGGAGAACAAGGAACTCAGAAAGTTTTACCAATTGGATTAAAAAAAGTCTTTTTCATTTCTTTTCCACCCCCCTCCCCTTTTCTTCCAGTTTTCTTTCCTGCTATTTCATTCTCTATACTCTAACTCTATCATTCTTTATTATCAGGTGGCTCAGACCTTTTGTATATTGGTCTTGTGCTCCAGATATTTTTATTTTGAATTGCTTTTTAAATGGTATTTCTATGGTATGGTCTGTTTTCACATGAGTTTTCCCCTTAGGTTCATGGGTTTATGCCACTGAACTTTTTGTTAGCCCCTGAGTTGGGGCTGATGCAGAATCAGACATGTACAGGATCTCATCTCTGCTCTTTCTGAGCAACAAGGAGAGTTGGTCATTGATAGAATAGTATTTATAACTCTTGCGGTTATTGCTATTAAAGTGTAGGATATTCTTGGTTTTCATTATTCTTTTTTTCAGGAGTAAGCTACAAATTCTTGTGAGTCCTAATTCCTCCTTATCCACAAAACATTCAGTGTTCCCATGGAGTGGTTTAATCTATATACACTCTGACAATGGACAGAAGGTACTTCAAGTGTTTTTTTTTAAGCAGCGTTTTTCCTGTTTTGCAGCTTAAGTGTTGTGATCCTTATTAGCACTTACTTCTCAGAAATGAAATGAAGGGGCCTGTTCTTTCAGCCCAACTAGATGTATTCAGATAGAGAACTTAGCACACGGTTTTTCCATCAGTGATCTGAACGGTTCTCCTGGGTGGGGCAGGAATGGAGAGTGGAGCCTTGAAACCATTATTAATTTGCAAAATCTGCTTTGAAAAAGAAGGGAGTTGGGAGAGAGAGGGGAGAGTCAAATTTTACTTTGAGATCTGAATAACTTTTCTCATCCATCCGTGTTTCATTTGTTTGACATTACTTTTCTCCACCACGTTTTAAAAATAAGAATTGTTTCTTTAAAATGATAGATCCACTTGTGTCTTACCTCCTTTATTTGGCTCATTTCAGAAAATTGTGAAAGTTCAAATTCGAGAAGACTTAACCCAGAAAGAACTCCTAACTCATTTGGCCTCCACCACATTTGGAATCCTTTCCCCAGGAACTGAGCCTTCAGTTAGTCACATGGTGAAACCAATGACAAAACCACCTTCCACAAAAGTTGAGATCAGAAACAAGACTATTACTTTTCCTGCAACAGAACCTGGTGAAACTTCAGGTGTGGTATCACAAGGTTATATAATTCAAACGACCACTGATCTGTTGACTCTAACATTCTGTTCTTAGTGACTTTTATTGTAGTGAAGGGATAAAATTGTACCCTATTTCAGGAGAGACTCAGATTGTCACTGGCAGTCATTTCAATGACAGGCCAGATTGGAGGGGCTTAAAAATTGTAAAATGTTAAATCTGGGTGTTTAAGAACCATGTATGTTCTGGCTGTCTCAGATTCTACCTGGTCAGAACCATCCCTCCCCAGCTCTCATTAGGTCTTTTACCAGAGCTGCTAATAAGTTAGCAGGTGAAGAAGAGGAGGAAGTGGGTAAAACCTGGTTCTGTCCGTCACTGATGAGACTTTGAGGCACTAAAGAGATTAAATAGAAATGCTCAGTTTCCCCATTTGTAAAATGGCCATCATAATTGCCTCCTCTCACAGAGGGCTTTGAGGAATAAATGAAATAAGATATTTAAAGCACTTGGCATAGTGTTTGTCACCTAGTAGGCACTCAGTATTGCTCATACTCCTCCAGGGTCCTGAGAACACTGCTTTTGCTTTCCCTCCCTCTCTCCCTCCCTTCCTGTGATGGCTCAGTCTAAGTGACCGGGATTGCACATGGGACCTGTTGGAAATGGTGTGGCCTTCTATCACCTGGCCTTCACTCCCTGCCTCTCTCATGGACATTGTCTTCCACTCACACTCAATTTCTACTGCCTGTCAAGCCTGTCCTTCCCTGGTCATCGCCCATCCCCTCGCTCCATCTTCCCCGCTCGCATACTCTAGGAGTTCCAGCGGCTCTTTGGTCTCATTCCAGCGTCGAGGCCACTGAGCCCTGCTACCTCCTCACTCTCCCCCACCCTGGCCTGGCCACTTCTGCTTGAATTCTGTCACCTATCACTGCAATTACTGCCTTAGGAACGCTCTTAACTGCTGTGTGCCCTCCCTCTGCAGTCCCGGGCGGCCAGATCCTGAGCCTTGTTAGAGCCAGCCGCCTCCCAGCTCCGTGTCTCCTGTAGCCAAACCTCGCTGCACAGGAAACCTCGGCTGCACCCGTGCATTTGTGGTCTTGGCTCTCAGATGCCGCTCAGCACCAGGCTGTTCTAGCAGCCCTTCTTGGTGTGTGTCCTTTCCCGTTTCCTGTAGTCATTCGACAACTTCGCTCTTCTCAGTGCCCCTCCCCTGCTCCTGCTCTCTCTTCCCAGCTCTCGATTTTTGCCTCACGCATCATTGCAAATACAAAAGCCATTAGACTAAATGTGAGGCTTCTGCTTGCATTCAAGACAAACCCTTCTGCCTGGAATGTAGGGGCATCTATTCTTGCCTTCTTAGGGCCTTCTCCTGCCCCTTCTCTCTCCTGTGTCTTTAGCTTCTCCCTTTGTTGATGCCTTTCCATTCGCACACAGTACGCTCTGCCATCAGATGTTTAAGAAATGCCTTTCTTGGTCCCACATCTCCTTGCTGCTCTTCCTGCTTCCTAAATACCCCTCCCTCATGGAAGGATTGTGCTCCCTGCCTTCATTTCCTTAGGCTGTAACTGAGTTGGTGCTGAGACCTTGCCTTGACCCCACTATCAAGGTCACTGGAAAGAGAATGTCTCTTCTGTGGGTCTTTGTTAATTTGACCCCTCAACGCTGGTGACCACTCCTTCCTCCTTGGACTGCTTCCTTCTTGTGCCACTCCGGGTTTTCTCTGCTTCACGTGCTCCTTCTCAGGTTTTGCTGATGAATCTTTTTCTCCCTGGGTCTGCCTGTGTCCCCTTCTTTCTCTCTGCTCTCCCTGCACCCTGCTCAGCTTCTGTGTGTTGGCATCTTACAAGCAGAACTCTTGTTTTACTCATGAAGCCTGCCTCTCCTCCAGCCCTACCCATGTCAGTAAGTGGCCCCACTGTCTGCTCATTAAGCAAATCCCTGGAAGTTATTCGCTCTTTGCTCCCTCCCTCTTCCCACACAGTCCAATAGCAAGTCCTTCGCAGTCCGTGTCCAGAATGGATCCCCCGTCTGCCTGCTGCTTTTCCTCCCACTGCCATGACTCAGGCCTGCCGCACACCGTCCTTGTGTGCTCTCTCAGTGCGCCTCCTGCTGGGGCGTCCTCCCGGGGCTCCTCATCCGCTCTGACCCCCTTGCGGCCTCTCCTCTCCACAGCAGCCGGTTAACTCTTTAAATTAACCTGTAAATCGTCTTACAGCTCTCTTGCTTAAGCCCTTCATTGTCCTTTGATTAAATCCAAAACAAGATGTCTTTCAAATTTGATTTTGTTAGAAAATACTGTAAATTCCCTTTGGGCTCGTCTGAGGATCTGATGAGTATTTTTCCCCTGTGATGAGGTAATTAGTCATTATTACACATTATCACAGTCATCTGCTGGTTTACTTACATCTCCAAGAATTATTTGCGTTGTGACATGTGTGTTCCTTGTAGAAAATTTTCTGGAACTTGAGAATCATGGCAACATGGAAGTGAAGTGGCATCTGTCATCCTTAGCGCCACCTTATGTCAAGGTCAGTAATAGTTGCCTTAAATGTGTCCGTTTTAATGTTTAAACTTTATTCAGGGTGTTTTTATACCGAATTATGAACATAGGTTAAGATTATCAGGGGTTTTTGTCCCACTAATTCACTTACTTGATTTTCTCAATAGATGGGGCTAATACATGCCCCATCTTTTTCACAAGGTGGTTTTTAGAGCCAGATTAGACAATTTATATGAAAATATGTGCTTGCTCATTTAATGCTACCTCCTGCAGTCCTGATTTTTATCTGAAATAACTTTATTTTGAAAAATATGTAAAAATTTTATTGTGGAATATTGTGTGCCTGTGCATACGCATGTGCATTTTCTTTCCCATATTCTGGGTATAATTATGTGTTTTCAGCCTGTAGGAGCTAGTGTAGGAGACAGATTCTTTGTCAGTGAGTGCTAGCCTACTCTATACTGCAAATAGTCTCCACCAGTGAGCTCTACTTGAATTGAGTGTGTTGTCATGTATGTTGTTTAGAGTGCTGTGGCTTTTCTGTCATGTATTTTGTGTGACAGCAGTTTTGAGCCCTAATACTAACAATATGTGTGCAGAAGATAGTGGTGTACCTACTGAAAAAAAAATAACTGGTATAGCACATATGATGTTAAAATGCACATTCAGCAAGGGTCTTCAGGGTCCTTGAGGAGCAGGCAGTCCTTGAACAGGATGAGCACCATCCTAAAGCTGACTGTAGCCAGGGAAGAGTGGCTGCTGATGGAAGGAGGAGCGTTAGAGTGAGGCCTTTGTGAGCAGAGTTAAGTAGCACTCCCACTCCTATGCAGTCATTGAGCTCTCCTGGCCCCTGCAAGATGGGTTTGTGTGTTCTTGGTAACCATAAGGATAATGGTGTCATTCTGACTTTTATATTTTTTTCATTTGATTGCTTAAATGATTGTAGGGAGTTGATGACAGTGGAGATGTTTTTAGAGCTACCTATGCAGCATTCAGATGTTCTCCTATTTCTGGTACACTGGAAAGCCGTGGAATTCGGAAGGTGAGTTTTGACATTTTTTTCATAGCCATTGGTAAGATCATGGTGTCGATTGACCAGGAGACCTTCATTTGTTTCCACCCAGATTAGTTGCTCCATCTAGACCAGTGCTGCTCTTCTAACAGCCAGGTTTCCACAGGAGAAGACCTGCCTCAGTACATGTCAGGGGACTGCTTCCTACAGCAGAGGTCTTGCTTTCTAAACAGCTAAACAAAATGCCATGCTTAGTGGTAGGATTGATTTACGTTCTGATATAAGCACTTCAGGTAGCCATAGGCTGCCAGTACTTAAAACACACTTTGAAGAGTTCTAACCTGGACAGTAGTTTTGTCCACCAGCCATAATAATCTGCCACCATTCAAGGACAACTGTGTTCATGTCGTAGTCAACAGTATATCTTCATGGGCAAATGGTGATGGATCTTTTTAGTAGCATGATCCTCTTAAGTTCAAATTCATTTGTAGACCTGACATAGCTTTTTCAAATATCCCTTAGTGACACTAGTCATTCACTTGGCCTCAGTAATACACTTTTTCATTTGCTAACAGCTGAAACTCATTTGAACTATAGCATTTATATGACACTGGTCCATTTATTCAGAGATTCAGACTGAGAATCAGTTCTAGACTATGGATGTGAACTCATTACTGACTATATAAAAATCTTTGAGCAGTGATAGTCACAAACCCTGTGCACTTGACTAGGTCTGTGTAACGGGCTTCCAGAAGGTTTCTGACTTTTTCGGAAAGACATACTGTTCTATGGCATAGTTTATTTCATTTTCCAGCCCACAGTAGCGGCAAAGCAGCATAATAGGGAATAGACACATTGCTTATCAAAAGTTCAACATCTGAGGCAAAGCGGTGGAGGAAGGGTTGCAAAAAAAAGCCAGCAGGAAAGACAGCCTATGTTCATGGATCAGAAGCTCTAACATTACTAAAATAGCAGTATTAAAAAAAAAAAAAAAAAAAACTAAAATAGCAGTATGCCCTAAATTGATCTACAGACTTGATATAATCTCAGTCAAAAATCCCAGCTGGTATTTGGTTTTTTTGGTTTGTTTTTGAAAGAAATTGACATCCTGATCCTAAAATTCATGTAGATGTGCAAGAGAACTAGAATAACCAAAGCAATCTTGAAAAAGTACAAAGTTGGAGGATTCACACTTTTCATTTTCAAAACCATAGTAATCAAAACTATAGTATTGACATAAGGATAGACCTAGAGAAAATGTGGAATAGATTTGAAGGTTTCCTAATAAACCTTCATATTTATTGTCAGTTGATTTTTTTTCATTAAGGGTACTGAGACAGTTCAATAGGGAAAGAATATTTTCAACAAATGGTGCCAGGACAACTGATATCCACCTGCAAAAGTATTAAGTTGGATTCTTACCTCACACCATATCCAAAAAGTAACTTGAAGTAGACCATAGAACTAAATGTAAGGTGAAACTATAAAATTCCTGGAGGATAACATAATAAATATTCATGACCTTGGGTTAAGCCTTGATTTCTTAGCTATGACACCAAAAAAGCACAGGTGACAAAAGAAAAAATAGATGAGTTACCAAAATGTAAAACTTGTATGCATCAAAGGATACTGTTAAGAAAGTGAAAAGGCAGGGACACCTGGGTGGCTCAGTTGGTTAAGCATCTGCCTTTGACTCAGGTCATGGTCCTGGGGTCCTGGGATCGAATACCGCATCAGGCTCCTTGCTCGGCAGGGAGCCTGCTTCTCCCTCTGCCTGCCAGTCTGACTGCTTGTGCGCTCTCTCTCTCTCTCTCTCTCTCTCTCTCTCTCTAATAAATAAATAAATAAATAAATACATCTTAAAAAAAAAAAAGTGAAAAGGCATACCAGATTATGGGAGAAAATGTCTTAAAATCATACATTTAATAAAGGATTTGTACCCCTAATGTATAAAGAACTCATACAACTAGATAATACAAAGACAGCTGTTTAAAAAAATGCATAAAGATCTGAATAGAAATAAAGGGGGGCTCCTGGGTGGCTCATTTGGTTAAGCACCTCAACTCAGGAGTTGATCCAAGTGTCCTGGGATCTAGCCTCACATTGGGCTACACACTCTCTTTCTCTCCCCCCCCCCAAATAAATAAAATCATAAAAAAAAATAAATCTGAATAGACATTTCTCAAAAAAAATATACAGGTGACCAATAAATACATGAAAAAATATTTGAATCACTGTTCATTAGGGAAATGCAAAACAAAACTGCAGTGAGATATCACTTCACACCTCTAGGATGTCAGAGATTTTGAAGATCAGACAATAGCAAGTGTTGGTGAGGATATGGAGAAATTAAAACCCTCATACATTACTGCCGGGAATGGAAAATGGTATAGCTGTTTTGGATAACAGTTTGACAGTTCCACAACAAATTAAATGTAGAATTACCATATGACCCAGCAACTTCACTTCTGGATATGTAACCCAAAACATTGAAAACCAGTGTTCAGGGCACCTGGGTGGCTCAGTCAGTTAAGTACCTGCCTTCAGCTCAGGTTAAGATCCCAGGGTCCTCAGATCTGAGCCCCACATCTGGGCTTCTTGCTTATTGGGAAGTCCGCTTCTCCCTATCCCTCTGCCCCTCCCCACTGTTTGTGTGCCCTCTCTCTCTCTCTCTCTCTCTCTCTCTCTCTCAAATAAATAAAATCTTAAAAAAAAAAAGAAATCTAGTGTTCAAACAAAAACTTACAGACAAATGTTCATAGCAGTCTTATTCAAGATAGCGAAAAAGGATAGAAATAACCCAAATGTCCATTAACTGATAGATGGAGAAACAAAATGTATACCCATACAATGAAGTATTACTTGGCAATAAAAAGGAATGAAGTAGTGATAACATGCTACCACATGAACCTTGAAAACATGCTAAGTGAAACAATCCAGAGACAAAAGACCATATATTGTATGACTCAGTTTTTGTGAAATGTGTAAAATAGGTAAATCTGTAGAGACAGAAAATAGATATGTGGTTGTTGGGGCTAGGAGTGAAGGTGGGGAGTGCAGAATGACAGCTGATGGTATGGGGCTGGGGTTTTTGTGGATTGTTGAAAATACTTTAAAATCAGATTGTGGTGGTGGTTGCAAAGTTCTGGAAATACACTAAAAACCTCTAACTACACTTGAAGTGGGTGAACTGTATGGTATATGAATTCTATCTCAATGAAGCTTTGAAAATAGAAAAACAAGGACTCAGGACTAGATTGTCTCCTAGGAATTTCTCCTTTCACACAGTAGCTAACATAGAAATGAAACCTCTGTGAGATCTTTGATTTTTTGTGTGTGTATTCATCACTATATATCTT
The DNA here is from genome assembly GCA_002007465.1 of Ailurus styani. Classification (NCBI taxonomy): domain Eukaryota; kingdom Metazoa; phylum Chordata; class Mammalia; order Carnivora; family Ailuridae; genus Ailurus; species Ailurus styani. Next base: position 213,098 of record LNAC01000729.1, read on the forward strand.
GGGCTGAACTCATTGCTTACCACACTGTCAGGTCACATTCGTCAATTGAATTCCAGGTCCGAGTACTTAATTTTTGTTAGGGGAGAAGAAACAAGGCACATCCTTCTGGGACCATTTAGGGAAATACTCCCCAAAACGTACCACTATTGATAAATGTAATAGTGACCCAGAAGGAAGAAAAAATTAGATTGTTAGTTACCTGTTTCTTTCTTTTTTTTTTTTTTAAGATTTTATTTATTTATTAGAGAGAGAGAGAGATCACAAGTAGGTGGAGAGGCAGGCAGACGGAGAGAGGAGGAAGCAGGCTCCCCGCCAAGCAGAGAGCCCGATGCGGGCCTTGATCCCAGGACCCTGAGATCATGACCTGAGCCAAAGGCAGAGGCTTTAACCCACTGAGCCACCCAGGCGCCCTAGTTACCTGTTTCTTAAAGTAGGAGATATACATAGTAATTTTCTGAAACCTCTATCAGTTTGAATGGGATTAAATGAGCTAATGAATATTCAAGTTCCTATTATGTGTCTAGTGTGTATCACATACAGTACTAGTAGGTTGTCCCCTTCTCTTTATTTTTGGTGTCGGAAGACAGTGTTTGGTGGGATCTGTAGGGTACATGGTACTATAATAGTGGTTCCGGATACTTCGTAGTTTCACCATTTAGGACATGGTTGTTTTCATTCTTTCTTCCTTGATCTTGACAGTGTCCACACCCTCTTTAACAGTGTAACTCCCTAATCTTGATGATCACCTCTCCTCTATCAGTATCCTGCCTTTGCCTCCACACCCTAAGAGTTGCTGGCTGCATTGTTTCTTACGTTCTGTATTGACAGAAATTGGGTCACCTAACAGTTTTAATGTAAAGTCCAGACTCCAAGATACTGATTCGTGGTTAATGTAGCTAATAGTATTTTTAACACTAAATTCTTTGATAAAGGAAACACTTAACACTGGTAAACTTCATAAAATACTGTTTTTAAATACTACAACTTTCTCATTACTGAGCTTTTTACAGGTTGTACACATATAGTTCCTATGTGTAACTTTGAGATGTGTGGTCTGCGTAACTGGTTCTAGGCCTTAGGCCTTTATTGCGTGGCCAGCAGAGGGGTCCATAACCATTTCAGTGAAAGACTGGATTGTGTTTCCGAGGTTGACTTCCTCATTTAGATCTCGTACTTCACAGCTCTAGAATTTTTGATAATGCAAATAGCATTTGCATTTTGAGGAATATGTTACATAGAGCCCTAAAGAAAAGTGTATCTTGAATCTGGTATAATTTTCTACCAAAAAGAAGAGTTGTTCAAATTTCTTTTCAGTTAGTGGTAAAACTAGCCAGTGCTAAACCATATACCAGCTTCATGATATGTGAGGCTTAGGGTCTAAATTTCTCCCCTGGGTGTGTTGTTTTGTAGGTCTCCATCACTTTTTTGCCCAGAGATAGAGGGGATTATGCTCAGTTTTGGGATGTTGAGTGTCACCCCCTTAAAGAGCCTCACATGAAACAAACCCTGAGATTTCAACTCTCTGGACAAGTGAGTATTACACTGAATTTAAGTAAATTATTGTGTGTGTGTATTAAAATCATTAAGTGAAACTGACATGGAAAACTATCCTGAAAATGCAGAATATTTTCCTGATATCACTCTAATTTCACTAATTCTGTTGTCTGGGCCTGTAATCTTATTTTCTCATTTGCTTTTATTGGTTGGCATGCTTGAGGTCTGGGCTTGGCTCTATGAAATCTGTGTTTGACTTGATTAGGTAAGATTGTGTGTGTGTGTGTGTGTGTGTGTGTGTGTGTAAAGAAGCTGAACAGTAAAAAAATGCAGGGATTGCAATGTAGGGAATTTAAAGATCTTGAGTTTTCTTTTAAAAATAATGAAGGAAATAGTAAAATTCAAACAAATAAATATCCATATATTTTCCAAGAGTATTTATTTTTCCTCCCCTGTGATTTTTTTTTTATACAGAGTGTCAAAGCAGAAAATGAGCCTGAAAGTTCACAAATTTCCACAAACTCCCTTGTTAAATTAGATAATTTAGTTAAGCCCCGAAGACAAGCTGTATCGGAGGCTTCTGCTCTCATACCAGGGTATGTTGTTTTAGTCATTCTTACGACCCTTTTTCCAGTACTTTGTTGAGGTATAATTACATTCAGTAAAATGCTCAGTGACCTTACCTGCGAGTTTTCGTGCATTGCTACCACTCCAATCAAAATAGAGAACATTTCTCTCACCCAGAAAGCTCTTACATACCCCTTTGGAGTCAGCCCTGCCCTCACCCCAGGATTTGTTCTGTTCTGATCTAGGTTGGTTTTGTTGAATTTCATACACATACATACTCCTTGAGTCTGGCTTCTTTCATCACACGTTTTTGGGATTCATTTGTGTTGTAGAGGATACATGTAGGTTGTCCCTTTTCATTGCTGAGTATTGCTTTGTGTGAGCATACCATAATTGTGTTATTCATTTTCCTCATGACATTTGGGCGGCTTCTCATTTGAAGCCATTATAAGTGAAGGTGCTATGAACACTATTGTATGTGTATTTTTGTGGACATATTTTTTTATTTCTTTTGAGTAAAAATACCTGAAGAGTAGAATTGCTGTGTCATATGGTCACCATGTGTTTAACTTTAAAACAAACTGCGAAATAGTTTAACCAAAGTGACCATACCACTTTATGTTCCCAAAAACACTGTATGAAAGTCGATTCTTAAAAATTTCCTTTTGGCAGGCGCCTGAATAGCTCAACTGGTTAAGCATCTGCCTTTGGCTCAGGTTATGATCACATGATCCCATGGTCCTGGGACCAAGCCCCACGTGGGCCTCTCTGCTCAGCGGGGAGTCTGCTTCTCCCTGTCACTCTCCCTCTGTGCTTCCCCCCTCCTCAAATAAATAAATAAAACCTTTTAAAAAATTCTTTAATTTTTATTTAATAGTTTATTTATTATATTTTTTAGTAATCTCTACACCCAACGTGGGGCTTGAACTCACAACCCCAAGATAAAGAGTTGAACATGCTCCTCCAACTAAGCCAGCCAGGCACCCCTTAAAAACTTTTTAAAATGTGTTTTTTATACCAGCAGCTTACACAGCTCTAATGATAGTATTTAAGTATTTTGCCTAATAAACATGTTTCTTACAATCCTTAATTAACTAATATTTAGATCTAACTTTGTTCTGGAGAAAGACACTTGTAAGAAAAATACATTTTAAATACCTGCTAAATTTAATATTCATGTTGTCATTTATTTTCTAATGGGAGTATATAATGCATTTTGTAAGAAATGAGGCTCCTTTAAAAATTGTGTGTTCTAACACTCTTTTGATGCTACATACTCATTTGTTCATCTCATCTTTTTGGAGCACACACCATATGCCGGGTAGCAGAGGCAGGACTGCCCTTGTCCTTGCCTCCTAGAGAAGGCTTTACCTCCTAGAGAAGGAGCCACTTATAAATAATCGCACTAACGGGCTTGATTACAACCCATGGAAAGGACTTGAAGGAAATAAACAGGAAGCATGGGAAACATGATAAACATGACAGAGGGAGCTTGATGTGTGAAACCTGGGAAGAGCCTCACTGAAATGGGACCTTTAGGTTGAGGAGGATGAGTGGAAATGATGGAGGTGACAAGCATAGGAAAAGTTCCCAGCCTTGTAAGGACTGGGTAGTGGGGATCATTGGCCCTCAAGGAACCAAAGGCAGCATACAGACCTAGAACCCAGAGAGAGGGAGAGTAGTGTGAGGTGAGGCCAGAGGGCTGGTGGGGAGAGGCAGACTGTGTAGGGCCTCGTGTATCAGATGTTAATTTGGGGTTTCTCTCGGAAGCTGGTGGAAGCCTTGAGTGATGTGATCAGATTTGAGAATTTATAGAAAAATCCTCTGGCTATGGTACGGTCTGATTAGAAGAAGACAAGAATATATATGGTAAAACAAGTCAGAAGCTCTTTTTAAGTAGTCCACGACTAAATCAGTGTCAAGGCAGATGATGAGAAATGGACAGATTTGAGAGATATATAGGAAGGAATTTTGAAGGACTCAGTGAATGGGTTGAGTAAGCGGCTTGAGAGAGAAAGGGGGTCAAAGTTGGCTCCCAGACAGAAATCCAAGTGGAGGGTCAGGTCTAAGATGGACTCCAGGTTTAGTCTGGATTTGTGGTGACAGATCACTGTGTGGTGATAGGCACGTTGCCCAGAAGCTCAGTGTGAGCTGAGATACAGATCTGGGAGTCACACAGAGTTGGGCGTGCTGGATCACTGAGCTCAGATTGCCTCGGGAGACAGCAGTGAGAGCAGTTGGGGTGTCCGGGGCCAAGCCACAAGGGACGGCAGCAGGCACGGTGAGGGAGTGGGGATGAGCCTGCACAGACTGAGCCTGGCATCTGGGTCACAGCCATCAGATGCTGCCGAGAGGCCAGAGCTTGTGTCCCACTGTCAGGGTAGTCTGTCTGGAAAAATGAACATCCAGTGGATTGCACTGTGGGTGGTCTGGATGAAGTGAACTAAGGTGACAGGAGCACCTGCATGCACGTGGGACATGAGGCCAGCGGAGAGCCAGTCCCCAGGGAGAAAGGGGCAGAGGTGGTGCTGTCATCTGTGTCCTGTCCCACATAGCAGCTGACCACCTTTTCAGAGTACTCTGCTGGGCGTTTGGTCTTCATACAGATTGTTGAGGTTGCCATTACAGAACTGGTTTCCAGCTGAGCTGTGAGAGAAAATACAAATCAAAATACAGAACACTTCCTCATTGAATATATAAAAATTGTTTAAATTACTCTGGATTTTAAATAGTTGACTTTTAAACCTGTTTCCAAAGCAGACAGCTTGACTTGACGCACCGCGGAGTTTATGCCCCAGAAGATGTGTATCGGTTTCTGCCTACTAGGGTTGGGGAGTCAAGGACGTTGAAAGTCAACTTGCGAAATAATTCTTTCATTATGCACTCCGTAAGTTGGAAATAGTACTGTGGGTTTTGGGAAAGTGGACGTATTCAACTATTTGATAAATATTTCCCTAATAATTCAGAAGCTTGTTTTATAAATTATGCTTAAGTTGTAATAATGAGTTAATTTTTAAAATATGTTATACTGTATTTGAAAAGAAACTCATGGGAAGTTCATGACCATTTATCTGAAAATTGAAAATATTTGGCATTTGTATTCATATTTTCATTTTTAAATTTTTTCTCTAGTTTTTCTTTTGTGTCCCCACACCAACATATTTCTGGATGACATTTACTCTAATCACAACTAGAGTAAATTCATATTAAAATTATTTTAAATGTGTTTTCATGAACATTTATTGTCTTACCTAATTTGTGGCTATACTTAAATTTACTATATACCTTTGATTAAAGAAATGCATGGTATGTGTTAAGTATGCTCAAATATCTAACTTGTATAACTTAAAGTGTTTCATATTAAATTCCAGCTCAAGTTTTTAAGTCCTAGAGAGCCTTTCTACGTCAAACATTCAAAATACTCTTTGAGGTGAGTTTTCATAAATCAAAATGTTTTCAATCCAAGTGCAGGACTTTTGTTTTCAGGACTTCAGGATTTCTCCTGGGAGTTGGGACTTGTGAACTCTTCCCCCCTCCATTACAGCCCCTCATCTCCATCACCAGCACCACAGAGCATTCCTTTTCATAAATTTTAAAAAGAGGTGAGGAACCTGCCAGGAAAGCATTTCATGACTGCCCACAAAGTGTGCTTTACTATCTAGCAACCCAAACTTTGTGGGATGTTTTGGATTTACCATGTGATTCCTATTACCTGGTTTTTTGCCCGTCACATAAATACATAGAATTGATTATCTTGTTATTTAGAATAATTTCTTCTTTAAATGTTATTTTCACTATGTTAAGGATCAGGGAGTTAACTTTTCAATTATTGGGACAAAACCTTCCCAGATTAATTGGGAAAACTTTTATTATGCTATTTTTTACAGTTGTCATTCTTCAACTACCCTGTACTTCTTTTTTCTTTTTTTTTTTCTTTAAGATTTTATTTATTTATTTGAGATAGAGAGTATACAAGCCAGGGGGAGGGGCTAGGGGAGAGGGAAAAGCTGGCTCCCCACTGAGCAGGGAGCCTGATGCAGGGGATCCCAGGCCCCTGGGATCATGACCTGAACCGAAGGCAGACACTTAACTGACTGAGCCACCCAGGTGCCCCGAAATACCCTGTACTTCTTAAACCCGGCCTTGTTTTCTTGTCACCCATGCTATTTTTTGTTTTCCATATGATCTACATTTATTTTATTTTTTTTTCATATGATCTGCATTTAGATTGAAATCTCAAACTGGGTTGTCACTGTTTAGAATTTTAGCAGTAGGGTTTTATCAGACTTAACACTGAAGAATAATTTTATCTCCATCTTTGAATCTTTAATTAAGCCATTTAATTAATTATAAACTCTTATTTTAGTAGGTGATTCCAAAAACATGTTATGTCCCATGAAAACTTGGACCTGTAAACATTCTAGGACTGCCTCTGAGGCACGAAGACTAGCAGAGCCATACTCTGGAAGGTTACCTGTATCTCTAGATACTGAAAAGATGCTGGGGGGGAGGGCGTTCCCTTGCCTCTTTCTCTTTTCTCTCTTCATCTCTTCTACCTCCTAAGAGGAGACAGATTCTCAACCAACTGAGCCACCCAGGCCCCCAACATAAAAGTTTTAAACATAGGGTGCTCATTACCTGCCTCTGTATACAGTTGACCCTTGAACAATGTGAGGGTTAGGGGATTTGATCTCCATGCTGTCGAAATCTGTGTATTGCTTTTGACTCCCCCAAAACTTAACTTATAATAGTCTACTGTTGGCCAGAAGCTTTCCCAATAACAGTCAGTTAACATATTTTATATGTGTATTATGTACTATATTCTTACAATAAAGTAAGGCAGAGAAAAGAAAATGTGATCAAGAAAATCATAAGAGAAAATACATTTATAGTACTACACTTTTATGGAAAAAAAAAATCTGCACGTAAGTGGACCTGCTCAGTTCAAACCTATGTTGTTCAAGTGTCAAACGTAATCTGAAAATTTTCAAGGAAATTTTTTATAAAAGTTCCTAGCAGGACTGGAGCAGAGCCTGTACAGCGCGCGCTGTTACTGATGGGCACGGGACAGGTTGGTTACTGCCTGTCCTGGCTGAGTGTGCTGCTGGGGGAAGACGGGCGGGTGGGTCAGGTGTCCTCTCACCCGCCTCTGCAGACGCAACTGAACAGACTTCTCGTTTCCCTTCCCCTATTTGTGCTGGATAGCCAGGAATATAGATGCAATACTACCTGAATCTGATTTTAGATTTTCCTCTCATCAGCCAGTTTCTTATTAAGTAATAGTGTCAAAGAAATGAGACCAAACTTAAGCAGAATGTAACAATGCTGAGTTCTTTCATGAAAATCAGCTTCACTCTCTGCTGTGCATTGTGCTTACGAATGTGGCAGGTGATGCACTTGCTGTTGTAGCTTCAGGCCAGTGACCTTTTCCTTTCTCTTTACAGAGCCCAGCATTACATCAACATGCCTGTGCAGTTCAGACCAAAGTCAGTGGGCAAATTTGAAGCTTTGCTTGTTATTCAAACAGATGAAGGCAAGAGTGTTGCTATTCTACTAATGGGTGAAGCTCTTGAAAAAGTTAACTAGATACCTTTTGTGAAAAGTAAATTACATAAGTTATATTTTGGTAACTTCATTTTTTTACACTACAATATTCTTTTGTATATATTTTGTAAGATTGATATGATATGTATAACTAGATTTTTGTTTGTCTTGAGAAGCTTAATATTGAAGACCTGACTAAAATATCATGTATGTAGCCTACAGTATTGTACTTACCTTTTTTATAGGGGAGAAGAGAATTCTATTTTTGCATTGATTATGATACTCTGAATAAATATGGCATATATTTTAATGTAGTATTTCCAGAAATAAATTTAATTTCCACTGAACCTGTCTTTTTTATGTGATGTCTTACAGAAATCAGAATATTGCTTTATTCTGCTAATTATTTTCTCAAGCTGCTAGGTCTGTTTTGTGATTTTTCCTCCATTAGTTTCCTTTCCTCTAAGAAATTCCTTCTCTGGTCCTTCTGTCTTTTAGCTAATTGCCCAGACTAGAAAGGAAGTGTACTTTTAAAGAAATTGTTTTTCTCCAAAGTAGGGGAATTCATATTCTCTGCAAATACATTGGAGAGGTTGATGTATTTTAAAATAGCATTTATTGTAATTAAAGCTAAATGGGACAGCTGCTTCAGAACCCTACATAGAAGGAATGCTCCACAAACAGGTGCTGGTGGGGAGCTCGTGAGTTGTCGAGGGGGCACAAGTGCCCTATTGGGGCATCTAGAGCTGTGAAGTGGAAAAGCTGTGACACAGTTACCTGGTTTTACCCAGGAAAACCATGATTATGAGTTGCTTCTCAACCATTACTGTTAAGTTGCCTGACAAAGTTTCCTGAGCCCCAGCTAACAGCCTTGTTGGGAGCAGCAAAATCCCAGATTGTGAGCAGTTGTGTAGTGGCTTGGGGTGATCATAATCAGATATTACTGATGGAACAGAAAGACCATGGAACATGCAAGAAGCTTCTTGGATAGCTTCAGTCTGCAACAGTTTGGAACCAGTGATGGTGAGCTGGAGCTAGAAAAACAAATTTTTTTTCCTCTCTCNAAAGGGGGGGGGGGGGTGGCACCTGGGAGTTAGGTGTCTAACTCTTGGTTCTAGCTTAGGTCATGATCTCAGGGTCATGAAATTGAGCCCCATATCAGGTATGGCGCTCTGCTTGAGATTCTCTCTCTCCCTCTGCCCTTCCCCCCCCCACTTGCACACACAGTTTCTCTCTCTAGAAAAAATAGATCTTTTTTTTTTAAAAAAAAAATTCTTCTTTCCTCTTCTACCTTATTTTCTCTTGCTTAGAAATTCTTTCTTAGAAATCAAGTTTATAGGGGCACCTCGGTGGCTCAGTCATTAAGCATCTGCCTTTGGCTCAGGTTGTGATCCTGGGGTCCTGAGATCGAGCCCCTGAGATCGGGCTCCCTGCTTGGTGGGAAACCTTCTTCCTCTCTCACTCCCCCTGCTTGTGTTCCCTCTCTCGCTGTCTCTCTGTCAAATAAATAAATGAAATCTTTTTTAAAAAATCAAGTGTATAAAAATATTTTTTATATTTTATAAGGTATAAAATATAAAAATATATTTTATAAAATATAAAATTAAAACATTTATATTTTGACACAAATAAAACAGTTGTTGCTGTTACTGATATTGCCCTACTCCAATTTAGATTTCATACATCAAATATGAGTGACTTTATGCTTCAATGTGTGTTTATTTGATAACATTTAGCCTCAAAAATTTTGAAATATTGGTATTACTTTTTTATTTTTTTAATTTTTTTTAAAGATTTTATTTGAGAGCAAACACAGAGCAAGAGAGAGCGAGCACAAGTTGGGGGGAGAGACAGAGGGAGAGAGAGAAGCAGACTCCCCCCTGAGCAGGGACCCCTCCCCGCAACAGGGGGCTTGATCCCAGGACCCTGGGATCATGACCTGAGCCGAAGGCAGACACTTCACCGAATGAGCCACCCAGGCGCCCCTGTGTTGCTTTTTTAAAAATGTTCGCCATGGTCTTTCAATTCCTCAGGGTTGTTACATTTTCATGGAACCAACACTCTGCCTTTTAGGTTATACTCAGGAGGTCAAAAAAAAAAAAAAAAAAGTAGAGGTTAAACAAACAAAAAAACTCTCCTTCCATAGACCATGCTTTTATGGATATTCATTTCTTCCTGTGTCTCTGTGTTTTGGAAACCAGAATCTTGGAGTTTCTAGAGCAGTTGAACATGAACCAGTGATTGACTATAGCCAGTCATCGCTGTAAAGCACCTATGACACTGGCTGTCTTCACTCTGATCTGCAGTGTGGAAGAGCCTCTGATAGGCAGTTATCATATCCACTTTACCTAATTAGCTTTCCATCTAGAAGCTGGTCCCCCTTCTTTCCCATTCCTTCTTGGTTTGGTATCTTGAGTCTTAACCTCTCCTCTGAGCTTCAAACTCAGCTGGACATTTCCAGGTGGTTCTCGAATAGACATCTCAAACTTTGGATTCCTTCCCTACCTCCAAGATGTTCTCTCTAGTTTTCCTCATCTCCACAGATGTCCTCACTGTCCATCTAATTCCTTAGCTAAAACCCTAGGTTTGGGTGTTTTACCCACATCCCCATCGACTCTGCTGAACCTGTCTCACAGAAGGCCATCAGTCTGTGTCCAAGGGTGGCCACTATAGCCCAGGCCACCATCCTCACTCTGCCCGCTGTCCCCTCACCACACTGCTCCTGGTGCTCCTGCCTCAGGAAGCCCTTCTCCACCAGTGGGCAGAGTTACATTTATAAAAATGTAGACCAGAGCCAAGGCTCCCCTGATTAAATATGTAATTACATTCCACATGGTCTGAGTCCACACTCACTCCCCTGTTGGCCTAGGAGGTTACTGGTCATCTGGCTTCTGCCTCCCTCTGTGGCCTCATCCACTCTCCAACCACTTTGCACCAGCTCTGCGACCTTTGTTTTCTGGCTCAGTCTCTAGGGCCTTCCGCGTGCTGGACCCTTGGCCTCTACAGTTCTTCTCCAGATCTTAGTATGGCTGGTTCCTCCCCTCCCCAGGGGGGGCCCTTCCTGAACACTGTGTCCAGGAGAGCCCCACCCTATCTCACATCACACTGCTTACTTCACATTACAACCCTGTCTCACCCTGACCCATTCTTACATACTTGTTGACTAGTTTACTTGTCTCCCTCAAGAGTGCAAGCTGCGTGTGACCACAGGCCTGGGCTCCTGTCCTGATCACTACATCCCCAGACCTGGTTTAGCCCCATGTGTGTATGATACGGCTGACCACATTCATTGTTCTGAAAGGTTTTCTGCACACTGTCCTGACCCAAAAGCCCAGCCTTGCTTCTCACCAGCCCCAGTAAACATCATCCCAGGCTTCCTCCGAGATTTCTTGCCTAGTTTCTCACCAGTCTCTGGTAGATTATTCCTCACCATAATAGGTGAATATTAATTGAGTTCTTCCTATGTGGCAGGTAGTGTCTCAAGTGCCCTATATGCTACTGTCCCCCTTAATTCTCATCAGCTTTATTATAGAGACAGACCCTTTCTTGACAGGGAAGCCTGAGGGAGAGAGGGTCGGAGGCCTTTCTCTTGCCGTAGCCTCCAGGCACCTGTGACCATATCTGGGAACAGATTGGTGGGTTGGAAGCAGGCTGTGGGTGGTGCTGAGTCTCAGGAGGGCAGGATGGCCCCGATGGCCTGGCGTGAATGAGCAAACTCAGGCTCAGACTATAGGCCAGGGCTGGGATCCAAACCTTGGTTTCTCTGACGTGGGTGCCTAGTTGCAGATAATAGAAACTATTCTTGCGGTAATTAGAGAAATTGTAACGTTGGTATATGTCTTTTTAAAAGTTTGATTCCCTTTGGTTGTAAAGCAACCCTGAGATCACAGATTATTACCACATCTGACTCACAGTCCTGTTTCTCAGCCAGAGAAGATATTTAGCAGGCAAGATTTTCCATAGAATTCAGGGATGATTAATGTGCATTATTACTGATTTAATTATTCCAGAAATGAGACTGGGTAAGAGGGCATCTGTTTTTAGTCTTCAGTTAAACTCAAGGATGATTTTCAGTTGCATTTCTATATACTAACAATGAAACAGGAGAAAGAGAAATTGAGAAATCGATCCCATTTATAATGGCACCAAAAGACATAAGATACCTAGGAATAAACCTAACCAAAGAGGTAAAGGATCTCTAAGAACTACAGAATGCTTATGAAAGAAACCAAGGAAGGACACAAAGAAATGGAAGAACATTCCATATTCATGGACTGGAAGAATAAATATTGTCCAAATGTCTATGCTACCCAGAGCGATCTACACATTCAATCCCTTTCAAATTACCATCGATATTCTTCACAGAGCTGGAACAAATAATCCTAAAATTTGTATGAAACCAGAAAAGACCCTGAATAGCCAGAGGAATGTTGAAAAAGAAACCAGGGGTGCCTGAGTGGCTCAGTCAGTTAAGCATCTGCCTTCTGCTCAGATCATGATCCCAGGGTCCTGGGATCGAGCCCCAGATTGGGCTTCCTGCTCAGCAGGGGAGTCTGCTTCTCCCTCTCCTTCTGCCCCAGCTTGTGTGCTCTCTCTCTCTTTCTTGCTCACTCTCTCAAAATCTTTCAAGAAAAAAAAAAAAGAAAACCTAAGCTGGTGGCATCACAACGCTGGATTTCAAGCTATGTTACAAGCCTATAATCATCAAGACAGTACGGTACTTGCACAAAAACAGACACATAGATCCATGGAACAGGAAAGAGAACCCAGAAATGGACTCTTGACTCTGTGGTCAACTAATCTTTGACAAAACAGGAAAGAATATCCAGTGGAAAAGGGACAATCTATTTAACAAATGGTGCTGGGAAAATTGGACAGCCACATGTAGAAGAATGAAATTGGACCACTTTCTTACACTGTACACAAAAACAGACTCAAATGGATGAAAGACCTAAATCTTTGACAGGAATCCATCCAAATCTTGAGAACACAGGCAGCAACCTCTTTGACCTTGGCAGCAGCAACTTCTTGCTAGACATGTCTCCAAAGGCAGAAGCAAAAATGAACTATTGGGATTTCATCAAGATAAAAACTTCTATATAGTAAAGGAAACCATCGGCAAAACTAAAAGGCAGCTACAAAATGGGAGAAGATATTTGCAAATGACAGATAAAGGGCTCGTCTCCAAAATCTATAAAGAACTTTGCAAACTCGACACCCAAAAAACAAAAAATCCAGTCAAGAAATGGCAGAAGACATGAACAGACATTTTTCCAAGGAAGACATACAGATTGCCAACAGACACATGAAAAAATGCTCCACATCACTTGGAAACACAAACCAATACCACTATGAGATACCACCTCAGACCAGTCAGAGTGGCGAAAATTATCAAGACAGGAAACAACAAATGTTGGCAAGAATGCAGAGAAAGGGGAACCCTCCTACACTCTTGGTGGGGATTCCAGCTGGTGCAGCCACTCTGGAAAACAGTATGGAGGTTCCTCAAGAAGTTAAAAATAGAGCTACCCTATGACCCAGCAAATTGCACTACTGTGTATTTACCCCAGAGATACAAATGTAGTGACCCGAAGGGGCACCTACACCCTAATGTTTACAGCAGCAAGGTCCACAATAGCCGAAAAGTGGAAAGAACCTAGATGTCCATTGACAGATAAATGGATAAAGAAGATGTGGTATACAGACACACACACACACACACACACACACACAGGAATACTACGCAGCCGTCAGGATGAATACTTACCATTTACATTGGCGTGGATAGAACTGGAGGGGATTATGCTAAGGGCAATAATTCAGACAATTGTATTTATTTATTAATAAAGACAATTATATGGTTTCACTCATATGTGGAATATAAGGAACCCACAGGTATCCTATTGCCACAGCCTGCTACCAATCCACCAATCTGTTTCCAGATACTATCACAGGTACCTGGAGGCTACACCAGGAGAAAGGCCTCCGACCCTCTCTCCTCCAGGCCTCCTTGCCAAGAAAGGGCCTGTCTCTATAAAGCTGATGAGAATTAAGGAGGACAGTGCATATAGGGCACTTGAGACACTACCTGCCACATAGGAAGCACTTGATTAATGTTCACCTTTTATGGTGAGGAACAATCTACCGGAGACTAGTGAGAAACCAGGTAAGAAATCTTGGGGGAAGCCTAGAACTACAGTCCAGCAGGTCAAAAGGCAGTGAGCGAATCCTGCCAACCACCATGTAAATGAGTTTGAAAATGGTCCTTCCCCAGTTGAGCCTTCAGACAAGACCCTAGTCTCATCCAACACCCTGACTGTAGCCTGTGAGAGACTCCAACACCGAGTTGCTAAGCTGGCCCCAATTCCCAACCCATAGGAACTGAGATCATACATGCTTGTTGATTAAGCCACTAAGTTTGTGGTAATTTGTTAAGAGGCAAAAATAACACAGTGGTGCTTAATGAAAAAAATAACCGTTGCCAATGGAACAAGCTCATACAAATCAGCTGCACTGGTAAATAATTATATGTAACGGATGGAGAGAGTCCAACAACTATTGATCCTTTAGTGATTAGAAGGCTCTCTTTTCACCTCAAATGGACACTCCCTTTCACACCCAAGTAAAGATCTAGGCATACTGGAACCAAGAATCCTGTAAGTTTTCAAACGCACACCAAAGGATTGCAAGCATGTAGAACTTATTGAGCACTGAGGGAAACAGAAGGAGAGTCTGTGTTACTTATCTGGGGTAGCCAGAGGGATGGGCTTGTTTAGACAGGAGGGTATGTGGGGTCGGTGTCACATGCCTGATGGGACACCTGTTTGAAAGTTGACTGCTGAGTGACTCCAGCTTTGAGGAGCATGACATTGAGGTGAAGGAGGAGCTAAGCAAGCCCTCCTTGGAATGTTTATAACTTATTTCTACAGCCAGCGCCTACCCTGAACGGTATGTGCAAGCACATGAAAGTGGTTGTGCTGAATTCTCTAGGCACGCTTGGCATACACAACCTAAGGCAGCTTTCTTCTTCCTATGACTTCAGGTGGGATGGGAAGCCTCATGCTGTTTGGTTCAGCCAGATTCTCCTTATATTGTGGTTGACCCACAAAACTGCCCTTGTGTAGGGATCAGCGTGCGGAAGTGCAGTCTTGTATGCTTTGCCGTACGTGAGGTTTGGGCCCTGAGAAGCTTTGAGGCGGGGCCAGAAACACCCCCATCATCTGAATGGACTCACAACAGGCATCCTCCAGATCCATGGGGGGTGGGTGTAGGCCTGCTGGCAGCTGGGGGAGGGCACCAGTGCCACCGGGCTGTGGCACAGCTTTGCAGAGGGCACCTTGATCTGCAGAACACCCTATCCTCGGACTTGGAAGTTGGTTCTTCAGCAGCTTCTTGGGCAACTGTCTTCATTAAAACATCCAGAAAGTCCAGTTTGTTCTGCTGGGGTCACGTGTGCCCTCATCCCTCTGTTCCAGCTGGGTTCCCCCTCACTTGCTCTTCCACAGGCAGACCCCACCTCCACCCTGGGAGTAGGCCTCCCAACACTTTTTCCCTTTCAGGGGGACACTTTCCCCACAGGGGGACCTTTCTTACCTGCCCTCAGGGAAGATGGCCTAGTGACTAATGGGTAATTGTGTTGAAGGATTCGCTGTTGAGTATCTGTTCCATACAGTCAACTGGAAGCACTATGAGGACAGGGACCAGGGCTGGCTGGTTTACCTTGAAAGCCTCTGTGTGTATATTTAAGTGGAAATACCAAGAATACATGAATAATAACATAGGAATGGATGGACCCTTGTTTAGTATGTATTTAATGGTGTCTTTCCTTTTTTTTTTTTTTAAGTAGGCTCCACTGCCAACGTGGGGCTTGAACTCACGACTATGAGATCAAGAGTCGCGTGCTCGACCGACTGAGCCAGCCAGGTGCCCTAATATAATGATATATGTCTATCTCGATCCACAAGCAAGTAGTGCTAACGTGGCAGCGCCGGAGTCAGGAGCAGCGTATCCTGTCGACAGCACAGCTGTCACACGGTGAGGCCTGGCAGCCTACCAGATGGCCCTGTGCGGGTGGACAAGGGGAAGAGGTGAGATGGCTCAGACTGGTGATGTCCTCATTGATGAGGGTTTCCGATAGAATTGCCTTCAAAAATGATAAACATCAAGAGAATTCAGTCGTAGGACTGGTACCAAACAGATACACAAAAATCCATTGTCTTTCTGTACGTGAGAAAATAATAACGAACCGTCACAGTATAGTGAGAGACAAGTTAAAACCCCTAGGAATAAATGTATAAAGAAATGTGTAAAATGTATATGAAGGAGACTTGAAAGTCTCTCTGGAGGGTGCAGAAGGCAGCTTGAAGAGGAGGACGGGCACGGGCCCACGTCGCCACTGTGCAGGACCCTGCAGCTTGGGTCACACACAGCTGCCTGGTGGTGTCCCCCCACAACCAACGCTTTGCGGCCCTCTTGGGCGGAGCTCTCCACAAACACAGGGAAGGGCTGCAGCCCTCCTCTGTGGCATCACTGGGCTTGGAGCTGGGCCCACAGCTGGCTGTCCAGCTGCCACATCTCTGCTCTTGCCTCAGCCCTCCTTAGGGCACCTCCATCAACCTAGCATCTCCTGCTTTTATTTATTTTTTATTTTTTTTAATTCTTTTGTTTTAAGACTTTATTTATTTATTTGACAGGGAGAGAGAGATCACAAGTAGGCTGAGAGGTAGGCAGAAGGAGAGGGGGTAGTAGGCTCCCCGCCGAGCAGGGAGCCCGATGCAGGCCTCGATCCCAGGACCCTGAGATCACGACCTGAGCCGAAGGCAGAGGCTTTAACCCACTGAGCCACCCAGGCGCCGCATCTCCTGTTTTTAAAGGATAAAACACTACCCTTGGTGTATATCTTTATTAGGATTTTACAAGTCCTTTTAACTGCAGTAAAGTTTGGTGAGGAATATATAACAATCATTACTGCTTTAGTTACAAAGTTGATTTTTTTTAAAGATTTTATTTATTTATTTGACAGAGAGCACAAGCAGGGGGAGTGGCAGGCTGAGGGAGAGGGAGAAACAGACTCCCCACTGAGCAGGGAGCCTGATATGGGCCTCGATCCCAGGACCCTCGGATCATGATCTGAGCCAAAGCAGACGCTTAACCGACTGAACCACCCAGGCGCCCATGAAGTTGAATTTAATTAGTCACCCCCAAAAGCTGCTTTCCTCAATTTCAGTATGTGAATGGGAGGCTCATTAGGAATACATATTTCGCATTATAGTGGAATCTGCTTTCGAAGAAAAAGGTCCAATAATTAAATCTGTCAGTTCTCCCTAAACTGATCTCATATTTAATACCTTTCCAGTTACAATACCCACAGAATATTTTTTTAAGCAGAAAAGTGACTCTGATGTTAATGTGAAACAATGCCGCGCCCAAGTCCCCAGGACAGAGCGGTAAAAAGGTGGTGAGGGAGGGAGGCTCCAGCTGTTGGCCTCCTGGACCCTCCAGCCCTTAGAGAGAGAGCAGGCAGCCCCCCCTCCAGCCAAACCCCCAGCCCCCTGGGGAGGAGGAGTCAGCTCTGGGCCTTCTCCCCTCCATCTGAGGGCTGAGGGCCTGGGCCGCTGCTGGTTGGGGCTGCTGCCTTCCTTCAGGACAGGAAGTACTAGGAAGCAACATAGCAGCAAGGAAGCTTATATTTGATCTTCCCATCTGTCAGTGGAAACCTGTGGGGAAAAGCTGGAGGTGGAATGCATTGGCCACTTCAAGCCATAACAACAGTAATTAAGATGGCATGGGTGAGACTGGTTTATGAAAAATTAATGAAACAGAATGGACTCCAGAAAGACCCAAATACATACAGAAATTTAGTATATGATGGCATTTTAGTGAGGAAAAGATGAGTTATCCCAAAATATCTTCCGAATAAATTGTACATTAAAAATGAAATTATAAAAGTCCCAGAAGAAAATGTGGGACAAGAATTTCAGTTAACTTCTAATTATGAAACAAAAACTAGTAGAAGTCCTATAAGGAAGACTGATAAATTCAACCACATACAAATACACACAAATTAAAATTTTCTGGATGGAGAAAGCATTTTGCCATGGTCAAAAGACAAATGACAAGCTGGGGAGAAATTTACAACACTTGTGTAAAGGAGCTTCAGATATTAAGAAAAAAGCAATTCAATAGAAAAATAGGCAAAAGACATGGCAGACAGTTACTAGAAAGGGAAGACAAATAACTTTTAAAATTTTTAAAGTAAGCATGCTAATCAACTTTTAAATGATCTCAGTCTCAGTGGTCTATATAGATGCATTTGTCTTTCTCACTTAAGAGGCAGGGAGAGACACACAGGTTCGCTCGAGGCTGCGCATGGTTCAGGTAGCCCTTGTGTTTCTCACTCTCCGTGGCCAGTAGGTGTCATGTTCTCCTCGGGATGAGACTCGAGACACAGGTGGCTCAGCAGACACACGCCATGACCCCTAAGGCCTTGGCTTGGAACTAGCCCTTGTCACTGCCCGCTGCTGCCTTCCCATGGGTCAGAGCACGTCACACGGGCAAACCCAACATGGGGGCCTAGGAAGTGTGGGGTGTAATTCTATGTATTACAGGAAGTCATGAAGAATGTGGAACAACAGCCAAATTTGCCATGATGGATATTCTTTTCAATAGGTAATTCAGGCATGTGATATAAAATACAAAAAGTTTCTAGTAAATAAGTCTGCTCACATCTGTCCACTAGCTGTAGGATGACTCTCAGAAGCAAATGAGTGTGTCAGTTTCTTGCCTTTCCTGGGTGTGTGTGTGTGTATGTGTGTGTGAGAGAGAGAGAGAAAGAGAGAGAGAGAGAAAGAGAGAGCACGTGCATGCACCAGGTTGACACTGTTCAAATTCCATTATGTCACTGGTTCTGTGACCTTGGGCAGATTTGACCTGTGCTTCATTTTTCTCACTAGTACGACACCAATACTAGTATCTATTTCCTAATTTTTTTGTGAAAATAAGTAAATATTTGTAAAGTGCTTAGAACAGTGCCTGACACATAATAAATAACATAAAGTTGTATGTATAATTGTAGGGTTTTTTAAGAGGGGGGTAGGGGCAAAGGGGCAAAGGAAGAGGGAGAGAATCTTAAGCAGTCTCCACGCCCAGCATGGAGCCTGATGTGGGACTCGATCTCACAACACTGAGACCATGACCTGAGCCGAAATCAAGAGTGGATGCCTAACCGACTGAGCCACCCGGGGGCCCATATAATTGTAGTTTTGTATAATTATATATATAATTTTTAAAACGTAAGTCAATATACTCTATTTGCTTTTTTTTTTTACTTAAAAATATAC
Source organism: Ailurus styani (assembly GCA_002007465.1). Lineage (NCBI taxonomy): Eukaryota > Metazoa > Chordata > Mammalia > Carnivora > Ailuridae > Ailurus > Ailurus styani. Next base: position 232,042 of record LNAC01000729.1, read on the forward strand.
CTTGGAAATCATTCTGTATCAGCACATGTAAAACTGCCTCAATTCTCATTAATGGCTGCCTAGCATCTTTGTATGGCTGTGCCATTATTTATTTGATGATTTTTATTTGATGGACATATTGGCTATTCCAGTATTTTTCTATCATGAACAGTACCACTAAGACCGTCTACACACAGATGTCATTTCACATATGTTCAAGGATATCTGTAGGATAAAATACTAGGCGTGTGGAATTGCTGGGTCAAAGGGTATGAGCAGTTTTAACTTAGAGAGATATTGCCAAATTGCTCTTCATGGTGGTCGTACAAGCTTTTACTCCTGCCAGAAATTTATGAAGAGCGCCTCTTTCTCTACGTCTTTGCCAAGACAGTGTGTTAGCCAACTTTTAGTTTTCCCATTCTAATAGGTGAAAGATGGTGTCTGGTTTCATGTGCACACTGGGTTTGAACACGGAGCGGAGCCCACCACGGCAGATGCCCCCCAGGAACCGTCCCTCACCCACTTCCCACCAGGGCTGATGCCAGCAAAGAAGGTCAAATGTGCCAGACATCGGCTTTCCCAGCACCCCCTGAAGTTGAGCTCAAAAGAGAGACGCTCTGAGGACAGGACCATCATTGCTTTGGGCTCTGGATGCTGTCACATGCTACCCGGAGCAATGGCAGCCATCTGTGACCAAATATCGACAAATGTGTGGACGAGAAGCCACTTTTAAGAATGGCAGGGCAGAGGATGATGGCCTGGGCCATGCAGGCCACTAAGGAGCTACCTGCCCCGATCTCCCGCTGTCTTACAACAGGCAACGCTGAGCTAGGGTCCTGCGCGGACTGCCCTGCTTGTGTGCGTGGGAGCCCTCTCATGGCAGCGCCCCAGGACAGCAACGGCTTCGAGGCAGAACCCCAGAACCTCCAGACCAAGGTAGGGGGAGAGCTTGCCTTTACTGGTCTATCCCAATTTTCTAAGATGTTCGAGCATTAACAAATTTTGTGTTGATATTTTAAAAGGTAAACATAATAAATGAGTTTAGTAAGAGATTTTCTCTGCCAACATTCAGTAAACTTGATAGAAAGTATGCACTTATTAATTAAGGTTATTGGGGCCAATTAATTGGGCAACCACATATTACCTATTGACAGTAGCCCTTTTCAGAAGACTTAAAAAAAAAAGATTTTATTTATTTGAGAGAGAGAGAGAGCTTGAGTAGGGGGAGGGACAGAGGGAGAGGGAGAACAGGCATTCTGTTGAGCAGGGAGCCCAAGGTGGGGCTCAATCCCAGGACCCTGGGATCACAACCTGAGCTGAAGACAGATGCTTAACCAACTGAGTCCCCCAGGCACCGCTCAGAAGGCTTTTGAAATGACACTTCCCAGTAAAATTCTAGATGGCTTCTTTCTTTCCGAAGAGACTGCCCTCTACATCCTCACTCTTCCCCCAGCTGTCTCAGCTGAACCACAGAGCCTGGGGTCCCTCTCCAGGGCCCCACGTGGGCACTCTCAGCCAGCAGAAGTAACCAGGTAGCTGGATGTTCTCCAGCAGCTCTGCTGGCCAAGCGTTTCAGTTTGGTGTTCACAGTGAGAAGCAGCTTACAGAGCTGGGTGGCTTGGTGTCCCCTTGGAGAGTCCTTAGTTATAGAGATCTCAGAGGGTCTGAGAGATCTGGAAGCCACTGCAGGGCCAGCCCCCCCAACCTCCCTGGCCTTTGAGAAGTGAAATGTCAGCCATGCCTGGAGACCTTTGGTTACGCTGCCTCTGCTTTGCTCTGTTGCATTCCAAGTTTGGTTTTCTGTACTTTTTTTTTTAATTGAAGTATAATTGATAAGGGTTTCTGTTATTTTAATGTCCATGGTAAGCCACCAAGCATTTTTCTGTGTTTCTAGCTCTTTTGATCTTTGGACATGAAGCAAGCCTGTTTTCAGGGGGCCAGGGCGGTTCCCCCAGAGCCATGGCTGCAGAGTGGGCTCCAGCCAGTGAGGGGAGTTTTGATTCTTAGGGTTGCCGACTGCTTCCCCTTACCCCGAAGCCCATACCTGAGCTGTCCCTAAAACTGACCAAAGATCAGTTTCTAAAAACATCAGTCATGCAAAGATGGCCAAGATAGAATAAAGAAAAGTCAGTTGTAAGACAGTACGCATGGGGCCATCCTTGCCTGTAAGACGAATGGCTGTTAATAAATGCACAGAGAGGTTTTGGAGAACATGCTCTGTGATGATCACCAGGTTGCATTATGGGAGGGTGGATAATGTTTTAATAATATGTGTTACTGCTGCCGTCCAAAAAGGAAAGGTGAGGGAAAAGGACCAAAATTCAGAGAACATAACCAACCCAATGTATCTGATGCTAGCTAAGCCGACTAAGGGGCGAATCTCAGGGTCACTTTCTGCACCAGGGAGTGGAGCTAGGGGTCAGCTTGAGAGCACAGGGGCTTCTCTGGGGGGCCCTGCACCAGGTCAGTTTGGTGTATCTGCTTCCTGTGACCCAGGAGGGCTGCCCATGGAGACCCCGTGCACGGGGTCCCTGCACCAGGCGGGCAGCTGGGTGCCTGCTGCAGTGCCGCGTGCTGCCCCCCAGCCTGGTGAGGGGGAAGGGGGGTGGCAGGACACAGGGAGGGGCCTGGGGAAGGCAGACTAGACCCCGGTGGCCCTGCGGGAGCCCGGGCCTCCAAATCTGCCTGCCTCATTGGGCAGAGTCTTGTGTTGAGGCAACAATGGACAAATTCCATAGGTGTGCTCAGGAGTACTGCTCTTCATGACACCGGGCTATCAAGTTAGAAGCAAGGGACCTCCAAGGGTGAGGAAGGGGTCGCCCTGCCCTCCCTCCCTGTGTGCACCTTCCCACCCTGCGTTCCTCAGAGCTTGGCGGTCAGTGGGACTCATCCCACAAAGGGCTGTCCCTCTTTGTGGCCGCTCTGTCACCAGCCAGAGCTGTCAGGTACGTCAGTCATGTCGCTTTTGTGGCCATGTCACCAGCATAATCAGCGAGATTAGGTGGCCACAAAGAGCCGTGAATGAGGTGGTAATTGCGTTCAAGGGAAAAGAGAGTTAAAGAAAGAGGGACTTTCCTTTCTCACAAGACCCGTGAAAGAAGTGACAGCTGATATTTTAAAGCTGGAGCAAGATAATTGTGGTAAGAGATCTTTGTACGTTCTCTGACAAGGGCTGCGCACTCACAATAAATATTCAAACGCTCAGTGTGTGTTGTGAACACCAGATAACCATTTGCAGGGAAACCGTTTACATTTGCCATTTTGGAAGTTCAAATCCAGCCCTTGCGAGAGCTGAATAAGCAGACCACACAGCCCCAGGACCCAGGATCACGGAGGCAAACTGCTGGGGCGGGTCTGGGGGGCACCCATGTCCCCCCCCAACCCCCCCCAATAGGAGCAGGCAGCCCACCATGCAACTTCAGGGTATCACTGCATTACCTTTCTCTGCTTTGGTCAAAAAGGAAAGCTGAGCCACATGGGAATGGACAGGAAAAGGGAAAAGATAAAGAATACCAAAAAAAAAAAAAAAAAAAAAAAA
>LNAC01000729.1:237270-282545 GCA_002007465.1 Ailurus styani
GGGGTGGTAAGAGAGAATCTTCCTTTTCATCACCCCTCTCCTTCTTCCCTCTCCCCTTCTAATTCTTCGTGATAACATCTTTTACCCACTAATATTCTGGGTGGGAGAATGAACCTGGGAGAGCGCAGGTTCAGCGCGGCTCACGGAGATGCGCCCGGGGCTGAGACCACAGCGGGCACACTGGAGGCGGCCTGGGCGGTTGTTGAGAGACGAATGAGCGAATGGTTTGGGTTCCAGGATGCTGGTCAGCTGGCCTACTTTCCAGTACCTGAGGCTTCCTTTCTCGAGACACCTTCCCCCCTAACCGTCCCCCANACCTGCCTCCTCCTCTCCCCGGACACCCAGGAGGTGCCTCTGGGGCCATGTGGGGGCGGTGCAGGCTCGCAGGGGCCCAGGGCGCCCTCCAGTGTGGTGGGAAAGGGAGGCTCCCCCTCCACCGTCCTGACTAGGTCCCCTCTGGGCTCGGTCGGGTCCACCTTTCCATGCACTGACCCACCCCCTCGCGCTGGTCCTGAGAGAGACAACTGCCAGCTCTCTTATTCAATGCTAAGGAACTCCATCTTTTCGGGGAAAGATATGGAAGCCTCGAGCCCGTGTAATGTCCTCGGTAGAGCAGTTTGTCACAGAAAAGCGCTAGAAACATTTTGGAGACCTTAACCAACCTGGGCAATGGCTCTGCCCGGGAGGCTGAGGCCCCTCTATCCCAAGCCCCACCTGCAGGGGAGCAAGAGGGACACCCATCCTCCAGCTCCTGGAGAGGCAAGACTGCAGCCCTCGGCAGCCTCCCCGGCCCAACTTTTACCTTCTTCCAGCAGAATCTCCATCAGTGGAGAAGAGAGGACACTTGCAACTCCCCCAAAAGGAGGCAACCAGCCGGGGGCCTGGGCACAGGCTCAGGACTCAGTGTGGTGGCATTAGGGTCACACCTGGCTGCTTTACCAGAGTCCACTTTCCAGCTTTGGACTTGTGCTGAGTGACTGAGCAGCCCCAGAGAGGCTCCCTGAGCCCAGAGCTGCTGGAAGGCCTAGTGAGTATTATCAGGACGTGGACTGTGCACAGCCTTGCCTGGGCTCTGCTGTGGAAGGAGCTGCAGGATCAGAAGGGACTCCTGGATACAGGGACTGCCCCCAGGAGGCAAGGCCCTGGGTTTCTTCTTTTGTAAAACAAACCTCTGCCCTTACCATGGAGCCCCGCACCATTGACTCCCTGCTTTGTCACTGCAGTGCTGGGACCTGAAGCTGGGACCTGGCAGGCTGATTGTAACTTCCAGCCCCAACACCGGTGTGGGCACAGAATGCTTACTGTCTCTCTTGTACATGGCTGGGATGATACAGGCATGTGATCATGGATATTAACATTTTAAAAATCCGTTTTGGTTTTCATTCTGTTTTACCACTTACATAAAATTAGTCCTTTTTTAGCAGATTATCTTTATTAGTAACTTTTAAAAGTTAAGTAAGATAAAAAAACTAACCAACCTGAAATGGAATAGAAGCAGTATGGTAATGGTGGCTCTTTTCTTTAAAGGATTTTTTTAAAAGATTTTATTTAATTGACAGAGCGAGGGAGATCACACATAAGCAGAGAGAGAGAGAGGGGAAAGCAGGTTCCCCTCTGAGCAGAGAGCCTGATGCAAGACTCAATCCCAGGACCCTGAGATCATGACCTGAACAGAAGGCAGAGGCTCTAACCCACTGAGCCACCCTGCTCTTTTTGCTCATTAGGTTTCTCTAGGGCTATAGGGTCCTTGCATTGAGCTCATTATTTGTCACAGCTGAAACCGATCTTCAGATAAAGACACAGTTCAAAATAACAATAAAGTATCTGCTACTTTTTAATTTTTTTGCAGTAAGCTGAGCTTTCTGACTTATTTTACCTAAAACTGACTTATATTCACTGAACTAAATTTTGATTATAACTTAAATCAGGAGACGTTTCTCTCCTTCAGAGAGTTTCTCCTCCAGAGAAGTTTCTCTCCTTCAAAGTTCATGAGATTTTTTTTTAAAGATTTTATTTATTTATATGACACACAGAGAAAGAGAGGGAACACAAGGAGGGGGAGTGGCAGGCAGAGGGAGAGGGAGACACAGGCTTTCCATTGAGCAGGGAGCCTGATGCAGGCCTTGATCCCAGGACCCTGGGATCATGACCTGAGCTAAAGGCAGATGCTTAACTGACTAAGCCACTCAGGCCCCCAAAATTCATGAGATTCTTATTTAGGTGCTTCTGGAATGCAGATCAATCGGCAGATTTTTCCAAAATGTATTCTTCAGGGACACAGTAACATTTTAACATTCCATAAATTGTGTGCATGCATTCTCAAAGAATGCATAGGAATGCTTTGTAAAAAAGTGTAGGTTGGGGTGCCAGGGTGGCTCAGTCAGTTAAGCATCCAACTCTTGATTTCAGCTCAGGTCCTGATCTCAGGGTCATGAGATGGAGCCCATGCTCAGCGTGGAGCCTGCTTGAGATTCTCTCTCTCCCTCTCCCTCTGCTTCTCCCCCATCCCCCCACCNAAGGAAAAAAAAAAAAACAAAAAACAACCCCCCCCCAAAAAAACCCAAAAAAACAAAGTGCAGGTAATGTGTCCTCATTACTTGCCTGGGTGCATGTCAACCAAACGTTTAATTTCTGAAAAAAAGGTTGTCAAATTTATTATACAAATGGAAGGCAGTGGTCAGAGTTTCCCTGGAAAGTCATAGTTGGCTTATTTTCAAAGGTGAACTTTGCCTTATTAGCAAGCTTTGCAGTTCATTGTTTTGTGTGAGTAAAAATAAATTAGAAAAATTCTAATTCTTTTGTTGGAGCACTGTTTTGAGTTCATTTTTATAACTTGATCCTTTTAAGACTCATTCAAGGCAGCCAGATTATTCCAGCATGAAATAGTACATAGCTTAGTACAAGCAATAGTACTTGCTTAGAGCTCTTCATCTCAAAGGGAAAGCAAATGTCTTCATTTAGCACACAGATCTTAATGGAATTTACAATCTGTACTAATTGTTAAGAGTTTCATTAAGCAGAAAGGTCACTTTGCTCTGAATATCCATGGAGACTAAACAACATGTTTGTTTCTATTCCCAGGGATTCCTCATGGGCACTCCTCACAATGCTGTTCAACATCTCACCTAGATACACTTAGTCTGATACAGATTATAGTACAGAGGTGACCTATTAATATCTTCATTTATTTAAAATTTTCAAAATTAATTGTTGACATAGCATTTTAATGCAGATGTACTTAGGTATAGTACTAGGTATAATAGTACTAGGAAAATATGTGCAGGATCTCTATGCAGGCAACTATAAACCCTTATAAAAGAAATTAAAATCCTAAACAAATTAAAAGATGTACCATGTTCATGGATTGGAAGACTTAAATTGTTAAAATGGTGTTTATTCCCAAACTGAGCTTTAGATTTAATGCAATCCTAATCAAAGTCCTATCAGAATTTTGTATAGATATTGACAAGGGATTCAAAAATTTATATGAAAAAAGCAAAAGGAATAGAAGAACCAAACAATTTTTAAAAAGAACAAAACAGAAGGAATTATACTACCTGATTTCAAGATTTATGATAAAGCTACAAGAATCAAGAGTAGTGGCAAAATGATAGACATATCTAGATCAATGAAACATAATGGGAATCCAAGAAGTAGACCCACACAAATATATTCAACTGATTTTAACTGCAAAAGTAATTAATGGAGAAATGACAGTCTGTTTAACAAATGGTGCTGGAATAATTGGATGTCCATATGGAAAAAAAAAAAAGAACCTAGACATATACCTCGCACTTGGTATAAAACTAAATGAAAATGTATCATGGACCTACACATACATAGTCAATTAATTTTTGACAAGGGTGCAAAGGCAATTCAGTGAAGAAAATATAATCTTTTCAACACATTGTGCTGGAACAACGGGACATCCATATGAAAAAAATTAATTTTTAGGAGCTTGGGAAGATGGCAGAGTAGGAAGACCTAAAGATTACCCTGTCCCATATTTTCAACTAGATATCACTCACATCCATGTAAATAAACTGAAGAGTGATCTGAAGACTAGCAGAACAAATTCCACAATTGAAGGTAGAAGAGAAGCAGCATCTAAGAATTTAGGAAGGGCAAAAATGGTCGGAAGCTACCCACAGGAGGGAGATAGCTGCAGTTGTGGAGTGGGGAAAGCACCAGGGAGCCCACCCGGGGAAGAAAAATCCCCATAACATCTAGCTTTGAAAACCAGAGGGGTTGAATTCCCTGACTTTGCCTAATAAGCAGGAGTCAGCTGACTTAGCACTGGGCCAGAGATATCCCCAGGAGGGCTAGAGATAGCTGGGTCCCTGCCCTTAAACAGACAGCAGCTCATGGAGAGGCAACATAGCGAAGATTGCACAATGCCTGGGGCAAATGGGAGTAAGATCTATTTATTCTGATTTCAGAGCCTGTTGGGGGACTTCTCTGAAAACAAAGGAAATGGCAGGTGCCATTTTCCTACCCTGCCCCCTGGCATAAACACAGGGCCACCTTTGGGAGGCAGTGCCGCACAGACACTTACTACCTACCAGCTAGTGATGTGACTTGCCCACCTGTTTTTGTAGGACTCGCCCACTTCAAACCTGCTGGCTGAGGGCCCGAGCTCAGCACAAATTTTGTTAATGCCTGGGACCATCAGCTTAATATTGACTGCCACACGCAGATGTTCTATATAAGCAGAACGATAACCACAAATAAAAAACAGTGATATATATGCAAAAAATAAAGAGTAAGGAATCCAGGTATATCACTAAAGAAAATCGACAAACCATGGAAGAGAGAAAGAGAAGAAAGGATCCGAGAAAAACTACAAAAACAACCAACAAAATGGTAATAAATACATATTCATCAATAGATTGTTTGAATGCAAATGGACTATATGCTCCAATCAAAAGACATAGGGTGTCAGAATGGATCAAAAAACAAGACTCATTTATATACTGCCTACAAGAGACACACTTCAGACCTAAAGACACCTGCAGATTAAAAGTGAGAGGACAGAGAAACATCTATCATATAAATGGATGTCAAAAGAAAACCAGAGTAGCAATACTTACACCAGACAAACTAGACTTTGAAACAAAGACTGTAAAAAGAGGTAAAGAAGGACACTATATAATAAAGGAGACAATCCAACAAGAAGATGTAACAATTGTAAATATTTGTGCACCTAACACGGGAGCACCCGAACACATAAAATGGTTAATAACAAGCATACAGGAACTAACTGATAGTAATATAATAGTAGGGGACTATAACACCTCATTTACAGCAATGGACAGATCATCCAAGCAGAAAATCAACAAGGAAACAAGGGCTTTGAATGACACACTGGACCAGATGGATTTAACAGACATATTCAGATCATTCCATCCTAAAACAGCAGAATACATATTCATTTCAAGAGCGCATGGAACATTCTCCAGAATGGATCATGTTAGGCCACAAAACAAGCTTCAACAAATTCAAAAAGATCAAATTCATACCTTGCATCTTTTCTTACCATAACACTAAGAAACTAGAAATCAAACACAAGAAAAAAATCTGGAAAGAGCACGAATACATGCAATCTAAATAACATGCTACTAAATAATGAATGGGTCAACCAAGAAATCAAAGAAGAAATTAAAAAGTACTTGGAAAGAAAAGAAAAATGAAAACACAATGGCCCAAAACCTTTGGGATGCAGCAAAACTGGTTCTAAGAGGGAATTTTGTAGCAGAAATTTTATAGCAATATAAGCCTACCTCAAGAAGCTAGAAAAATCTCAAATAAACAGCCTTACACCTAATGGAGCTAGAAAAAGAATGAACAAAGCCCTAAACCAGAAGGAAGGAAATAATAAAGATCAGAGCAGAAATAAATGATATAGAAACTAAAAAAAAAAAAAAGAAAAAACACAAAAAACCAAAACCATAACAAACAAACAAACAAAACCCAAGAGAACGGATCAAAATGAAACCAGGAATGTAAGCCTGATGATTCACAGACCTGTACCCCTTGGGCAAATAATAAAAATAAAATTAAAAAAAAAAATGAAACCAGGAGCTGGTTCTTTGAACAGATCAACAAAATTGATATCCTCTAGCCAGATTCATGAAGAAAAAAAGAGAAAGGAACAAATAAAATCACAAAAGAAAGCAGCGAAATACAACCAATGTGACAGAAATACTATCATAAGAGAATATTATGAAAAACTATATGCCAAAAATTAGTCAATTTAGAAGAAATGGATAAATTCCTAGAAACATATAACCTGCCAAAACCGAAGCAGGAAGAAATAGAAGATTTAAGTGGACCTGCAAAGAAATTGAATGAGTAATCAAAAAACTCCAAAGAAACAGAAGTCCAGGACCAGATGGCTTCAGAGAGGAACTCTACCAACCATTTAAAGAAGAGTTAATACCTATTCTTCTCAAACTACTCCAAAAAATTAAAAAGAAGGAAAACTTCCAAATTCATTATATGAGGCCAGTATCACCCTAATACCAAAATCATATAAGGACACCACAAATAAAGAGAACTACAGGCCAATAGCTCTGATGAACATAGATGCAAAAATCCTCCACAAAATACTAGAAAGCCAAATCCTACATTTAAAAAACATTCACCACAATCAAGTAGTATTATTTCTGGGATGCAGGAGTGGTTCAGTAGTTGCAAATCAATTAATGTGATACATAGCATCAATAAGAAGAAGGGTAAAATCCATATGAACATTTCAATAGATGCAGAAAGGGCATTTGACAAAGTACAACATCCATTCATGATAAAATCCTTCAACCAAGTAGGCTTGGGCGCCTGGGTGGCTCAGTGGGTTAAAGCCTCTGCTTTCGGCCCAGGTCATGATCTCAGGGTCCTGGGATCGAGGCCCACATCGGGCTCTCTGCTCGGCGGGGAGCCTCCTTCCCCCCCCCCTCTCTCTCTCTGCCTGCCTCTCTGCCTCCTTGTGATCTCTCTCCAGCTGTGAAATAAATAAATAAAATCTTTAAAAAAAAAAAAAACAAAAAAAACAAAGTAGGCTTACAGGGAACATACCTCCATATATTAAAGGCTATATATGAAAAGCTCACAGCAAACATCATACTCAATGGGGAAAAACTGAGAGTTTTTCTACTAAGGTCGGGAACAAGACAAAGATATACACTTTTCTTCAACATTCTACTGGAAATCCTAGTCACAGCAATCAGACAACAAAATGAAATTAAAGGCATCCTAATCAGTAAAGAAGAAGTAAAACTTGCACTATTTGCCCATGACATGATTCTATATATAGAAAACCCTAAAGACTCCACCAAAAAACTATTAGAACTGGTGAGTTCAGTACATCGCAGGATACAGAATTAATGTGTAGAAATCTGTTGCACTTGAATACACTAATAAATGAAGCAGCAGGAAGAGAAATTAGGAAAACAATCCCCTTTACAGTGCACCAGAAATATTAAGATACCTAGGAATAAACCTAACAACAGAGGCAAAGGGCCTGTACTCTGAAAACTATAAAACATTTATGAAAGAAATTGAAGATGACACAAAGAAATGGAAAGACATTCCATGCTCATGGGCTGGAAGAACATAATTGTTGGGTTTTTTTTAAAGATTTTATGTATGTATGTATGCATGTATGTATTTATTTTATAGAACAAATGGGGTAAAGGGAGAGAGAGAGAGAGAGAGAGAGACAGAGACAGAGAATCTCAAGCAGACATTGCACTGAGCATAGAGCCTGACACAAGGCTCGATCCCATGACCCCAAGATCATGACTTGAGCCAAAATCAAGAGTTGGATCCTTAACTGACTGCGCCACCCAGGCACGAAGAACAAATATTGTTAAAATATCCCTACTACCCAAAGCAATCAACAGATTTAATTCAATCTCTATCAAAACACCAACAACATTTTTCACAGAGCTAGAACACCTAAAATTTATGTGGAACCATAAAAGACCTTGAATAGCCAAAGCAATTGTGAAAAAGCAAAGCAAAGCTTGGAGGTATCACAATTACTGACTTCAAGTTATGGTACAAAGCTATAGTAATCAAAACAGCATGGTACTGACACAAGAATAGACACATAGATCAATGGAACAAACAGGAAGCCCAGAAATAAACCCTCAGTTATATGGTCAAGTAATCTTTGACAAAGCAGGAAAGAATATCTAATGGGAAAAAGAGAATCTCTTTAACAAATTGTGTTGGGAAACCTGGACAACCACATGCAAAGGAATGAAACTAGGCCACTTACTTACACCATATACAAAAATAAATTCAAAATAGATTAAAGACCTAAATGTGAGTCTTAAAACCATGAAATCCCTAGAAGAGAACACAAACAGTAATGTCTCTGACATTGGCCATGCAACTTCTTCCTAGATATGTCTCCTGAGGTAAGGGAAATAAAAGCAAAAATAAATGATTGGAACTATATTAAAATAAAGGGTTTCTGCACAGTGAAGGAAACAACAAAACTGAAAGGCAACGGATAGAATGGGAGAAGATATCAGCAAATGACATATCTGAAAAATGGTTAGTATCCAAAATCTATGAAGAACTGATACAACTCAATACCCAAAAAACAAATAATCCAATTTAAAAATGGACAGAAGACATGAACATACATTTCTCCAAAGAAGAGAGATGGTCAACAGAGACATAAAAAGATGTTCAACATCACTAGTCATCAGGGAAATGCAAATCAAAACCACAATGAGATATCACCACACACCTGTCAGAATGGCTACAGTCAAAAACAAACAAACAAAAACAAGTGGCAATGATGTGGAGAAAAAGGAACCCTCTTGCACTGCTGGAAAACCAAACTGATGCAGTCGCTGTGGAAAACAATATGGAGGTTCCTCAAAAAGTTAAAAATAGAACTACATTACAACCCAGCAATCACACTACTGAGTATTTACCCAAAGAATACAAAAACACTAATTCAAAGGGATAATTTTATCTCTACGCTTATTGGCAGCATTATTTACAATAGCCAAATTATGGAAGCAGCCCAAGTGTATATTGATGGATGAATGGATAAAGATGTGGTATATGTGTATATGTACAATGGAATATTATTCAGCCATAAAAAAGAATGACATCCTGCCATTTGCAGTTACATCGATGGAGCTAGAGAGTATAATGCTAACAAAATAAATCAGTCAGAGAAAGACAAATGTTATATGATTTCATTCATATGTAGAATTTAAGAAACAAAATAAGCAAAGGAGAAAAGAGACAAACCAAGAAACAGACTCTTAACTATAGAGAAAAAACTGATGGTTACTGGAAGGGAGGTTGGGGCAGTGGGTGGGTGAAATAGGTGATGGGGATTGAGGAGGGCACTTGTGATGAGTACCACGTGTCCTATGGAAGTGGTGAATCACAGTATTATACACCTAAAACTAATACAACACTGTATGTTAACTATATTGGAATTAAAATAAAAACAATAAAAATTTAATTGTGATGCCAAATTTGGTGATATTTTCAACTTTAATATTCCTAATAATCTGGAAGTTATCATTTAATAAATACATTTTAAAGCAAATATGAAAGAAAGAAAAAAATTAATTTTAACGTATCCTTACACCTTATACCAAAATGAACCCCAAATGAAACATAGACTTAAATGTAAAATCTAAAATCATAAAACATTTAGAGGAAAACACAGGAGAAAATATTTGGGTCTTTGGGAAAGGCAAAGAGTTTTTAAATACATTGTGAAAAATAAGATCCATAGGGGCACCAGGGGGACTCAGTTGGTTAAGTGTCTGGCTTCGGCTCAGGTCATGATCCCAGGGTCCTGGGATGGAGCCCTGCATTGGGCTCCCTGCTCAGCAGGAAGCCTGCTTCTCCCTCTCCCTCTGCCTGTCACTCTGACTGCTTGAGTTCTCTTTCTCTCCAGCAAATAAATAAATAAATATCTTTCAAAAAAAATAAGATCCATAAAAGAAAATGTTGATAAATTGGGCTCTATCAAATTTAAAAGTCCTGCTCTACAAAAGGCAATATTAAGAGAATGAAAAAAGGAGTCACAGACTAGGAGAAAATATTTAATATTACATACATAACAAAGGACTTGTATCCATCACATGTAAAGAATTCTCAAAAGTCAAAATAAGAAAAACTTTAAATGAGAAAAAAACATTTGAACAGACTCTTCATTAAAGAAGAGATACAGATGGCAATTAAACCCAATTGCGTAAAAAAGATACGCAATATCATTTTTCATTAGAGAAATGCGTATTAAAACCCCAATGAGTTACCAATGTACATCTATTAGAACTGCATTAAAAATAAAAAGAACGAAAAGTTGACAATACCAAGTGCTGATGTGGAGGGATCAGAACTCTCATTCACTGGTGGAAATATAAAATGGTACAGTCACTTTGGAGACATTTTTCAATCTCTTATTAAATTAAACATATAGTTACCATATGACCATCAATCCTACTCCTAAGTATTAACCAAAGAGAAATGAAAATATGCATTCATGGGAAAATCCTTAGATGAATGTTCATAGCAGTTTTATTTATTATAGCCAAAAAAAATCTGGAAACAACCAGGTTTAAATATCTTTCAACTGGTGAGTGGATAAACACCATAATGGACTATTACTCAGCAAAGAAAAAAAAAGGAAGAAACTACTGATATATGCAATAACATAAAGAAATTTCAAATGCAGTTTGCTAAGTTAAAAAAAAAGGCAAACTCAAAAGCTTCATACTATCTGTGCTTAAAAGACATTCTGAAAAAGGCAAAACTATTGGTACAGAAAACAGATCAGTGGTCTCGAGGAATTAAACGTGAAGTGAAGGTTTGATTACAAAAAGGAAGCATGGGGGGATCTTTGGGGAATGATAAAACTGTTTTGTTTTTTTTTTAAGAGTTTATTTATTTGAGAGAGAGAGTGAGCGAGAGAGAGAGAGCACAAGCAGGGGGAGGGGTAGAGGAGGAGGGAGAAGCAGACTCCCCACTGCGCAGGGAGCCCCACTTGAGGCTCGATCTGAGGATCCTGGGATCTTGAACTGAGTTGAAGGCAGATGCGTCATCGACTGAGCCACCCAGGTGCCCCGATAAAACTTTTTATCTTGAATGTGTTGTTAATACATCACTGTGTGCGTTTGTTTATGCTCATAGAACTATGCACCCAAAAGAGTGAATTTCCTGCATGTGAAATTTTAAGACAATAAAATGGAAGTGAAACTGCAGCAACAACAAAAGAGATGAGGGAATGTGTCTATACCCTTATTTCAGATGCGCTGTAGGAAGCATTAAGTGGAAATAGGAAGTTCAGAATGGTGTAACTTACATGCTACCTTTTATCTAAGGAGGGGGAAATAGCGGGCCAGATCCTAAGGTGGTCCCCACAATCGCTCTCCCCTGTGCATGCACGCCATATGTTCCCCTTGAGTGTGGGTGTCCCTCTAAACAGAATCAGATCATGCCTGTGATTATGTTATGTTATCTGGCAAAAAAGAGAGCATCTGGGGGTGGGTCTAACCTAATCAGATGAGCCCTTTAAAGCCGGATTTTCTCCAGGAAGTTGCAGAAGATGGCCTATAGGTGAGTTCCGGCCGGCCTGGAAGATGCAAACAGCTATGGTGTGGCCTGCCCAAGAGACTGCGACAGGTTGCCAGGACGGTGACTAGTGGTCGACAAGCAGCCACAAACTGAAAGTCACCAAAGGAATGAGCTTAGAAGGGCTCTCCAAACTCCCGGTGAGAGCACAGGCCAACCGACACATTGATTTCAGCCTCATGAGACCCTGAGCAGAGCACAGAGCCATGCCTTGCTGGACTCCAACCTACAGAACTGTGAGCTAGCTGTTTTAAGCCTCTCCAATTCCTGGTGTTTTGTTATGCAGCAACAGAAAACTAGTATGGGGGCCTACAAATACAAAGGTATATTTGTCTACACTTTTTAAAAATGAAAGAACAAAAAGCTAATAAAAATCACTATGTATAGTGTGAGGGAGGAGACATAGGAGGGAAGTTACACTCGCCTGAATGTACTTTGCTTTGCAGATTTGACTTTAAAACTATGTGAACATGTTGCATAATTATAAGTCAATATTAAAGTTTAAAAACTCAATCCGTAAAAATAAAAAATAAAAATAAAATGGGTGAAACTAATTCTACTGAGTTATGACTTCACACCACGTAAAGAGAAATGACTTCAAATGACTTTAGAGTTCAATAATTTAATTGTATATCCCTAGTGGGATATATCCTAAGGCCAAAAAGTATTACAAATGTATCTTCAACTCTTTTGTGAAGAATTGCATACCAACATTATTAACAATAAGATTACTACTACAATGTTATTGGCATTGTTACTCATAAGCTATTATGTTTGGTAGGCCAAAGCAAATATTTAATTTTATTATGTCATTAGGAGCCCAAATTTTCAGCATAAGAGTAGAGAAAGGAGTATGAAATTTAAAAAATTAAGTAAAACTCCTTTAATACTAAATTTGAATTGGGACTAGAATCACCTCATAATATGTTTCTTTTGAAAAAAAATTTATTTTCTGTTATAAAATACTACAACAGCCTATGTTAACCAAGGAGCAAGGGGCACCCCTGCCTTCCAGATGAGCTTCTACAGTAAAAAGAACCAGACATCCCTAGAGAAATACTGCTTCCAGGCCTGAGGCAAAACATGTCCAGAATCTGGAACATCCTGTCTCACCAGAAAACAAGGAAACCCCATCGCCGTCGACCAGGGTCACATCAGAAAGACTCAGATGCCAACCTGAAGGCATTTCCTTAGGCCCCAGATGCGAGCATTTGAACGTTAAAAAGAATAGTAACTACAAAGGGTTGAAACACATTATTATGTCTAAATCCAGGACTTCCTAATAATGCTGAAACAAACAAGCAACACCCACAACTCATCACTTCCCTTTGGATGATGCTAAGAAGCCAATGCTTATTGTCTGAAAACTTATAAATAAAAGAAAACAATCATGAATTTGCCCTGCCTTTGTGTTATAGACTATAACTCCCAGTGATCACATAGTTGATGATGGGAAATCCTTTTCCTTATAGACAAATTCCAACTTATCCAGAATAAAGAAGGGAAAATAGAATATTACTATTTTGCAACCTTTAATGAAAGAGTAGGTCAAGGCGATAATCATCCATGGTTGCTCAGTCCGGGGAACTGTTGATGTGGAATGGATACATGAGGCTCACAACAGCAACACACACTGGTTAATCTCAGCCTCACAAGACCAGAGACATTGTGCTTCCTCCTATGGTGCAATACAAGGTCCACACTCTTAACATAGGCTCACCAAAGAAATCAAGCCTGCATATGTTCAAATCTCTAGATTTAACGATAGCTTACAGCAAATAGGGGTGTACAAGAAATGTTAGTGACGGTGTGGTAGACCAAATAATGCCCCTGTCCAAAGAAGTCCACTCCCCTGTGACGTCCCCTGACCCTTACTTGGCAAAAAGGGATTTACAGATGCGACTAACATTGTGGATGTTGAGTCCTTAAAAGCAGAGAACATTTCCCAGTGTGGTCAGAGACAGATGACACCCCAGGAGAAGGTCAGAGGCGAGCAACGAAGAGACCCGGTCTGCTGTGCTGGTTTTGAGAATGGAGTCACGACGTGTGGGTGGCCCCCAGAAACCCCTCAGCTGACAGCCAGCGGAGCAACAGGGACCCCTGGCATACAACCACAAGGCACTGAATTTTGCCAACCACCGAATCAGCAGGAAAACAAGCTTTGAGGAAGGAAGGCAGCAAGCCAAGACAAACTTGAGCTTGAAACCCAAACAGAACTTCTGACTCTGAGAACTACAGAGAAAACTTGTGCTAAGTGCTAAGCTTGTGGTGACTTGTTTTCCAAGAAAATAATTTTATTTAGTACAAGTGAGTGCTTAAAACATTTGTATACAATAATTTCTACAGAAATCATCCTATGGGAGTTTTTGGTGATCTGGAAAAAAATTACAGAATTGCTTTGAGATTTGGTTTCTTTTTCCACTAAATGAAAAGACTGGACAAGTTAATTCTAGGTCTTCGAAATAAGATGGTCATTACCACTTTGGAAAGAGAACATCATAATAATGAAAAGCATAGGGTTTAGTTTCCTGAATACATTCATTCATTCAGCAAGTATTTATTGAACAACTACTATGTGGCAGCACTGTGTTAGACCCTGGAGACCAGGTCTTTGTCTTCATAGAATTTATCTTCCATTTCTTTTTACCGTGATAAAAAACACAAAACATAAAATTTACCATCTTAATCATTTCAAAGTATACAGTACAATTGTATTAACTATAAGCACTAGATCTCTAGAACTTTTTCATCTTGCAAAACTGCACTATGGTTTTGTCATACATTTTGAATTCAGGAAGTATGAGGCCTCCAGCTTTGTTCTCTTTCTTAGGATTGTTTTGGATACTCGGGGTCCTCTTAAATTCCATATAAATTTTAGGATGGTTTTCTTTATTTCTGCAAAAACACCATTGAGATTTTGGTAGGTGTTGTATTGAATCTCCTGGTCACTTTGGGTAGTATGGACATTTTAACAACTTTAAGTTTACCAATCAATAAACAAGGGTTTCTTTCCATTTGTTTGTGCCTTCTTTAATTTCAGTGTTTTGTAGGGTTCAGTGTAGAAGTCTCTTGCCAGCTTGGTTAAATCTATTCCTAAGTACTTTATTCTTTTTGGTGCTTTTTTTTTTTTTTAAGATTTTATTTATTTATTTTAGAGAGGATGATCAAGCAAGAAAAAATCTCAAGCAGACTCCCCACCCTGATACAAGGCATGATCCCACGACCCTGAAATCATGCCCTGAGCCTAAATCAAGAGTCAGACACCCAACCAACTGAACCACCAAGGTGCCCCTTGGTGTTACTATAAAAGGCATTTTCTTAATTTTCTTTTCAGACTGTTCATTGTCACTGCATTAAAAAAAAATCTGCTTTTTGTGTGCTGATTTTGTATCCTGCAACTTTGCCGAATTCATTTATGAGTTCTAACAATTTTTTCTTTGTGGAATCTTTAGTGTTTTCTACATATAAGATCATGTCATCTGCAAACAGATAACTTTACCTCTTTGTTTCTGATGCAGATATCTTGCATTTCTTCTTCTTGTCTGATTGCTCTGGCTAGTACTATGTTGACTAGAAATGGCAAGAGTGGTCATCCTTGCTTTGTTCCTGATCTTGCAGGAAAAGCTTTCAGTCTTTCACCATTGAATGTGATATTCACTGTGGGCTTTTAGTATCTGGCCTTTCTTATGTTTAAGTAGTTTCCTCCTATTCCAAGTTTGTTGAGTGTTTTTATCATAAAAGGGTGTTGAATTTTGCTAAATGGCTTTGTTGCATCAATTGAGATTTTATACTTCATTCTGTTAATGTGATGTATTACATTAACTGATTTTTTTAATGTTGAATTGTCCTTTCATTCCAGGAAAAAAATCCTATTTGGTCGTGGTGTATAATCCTTTAATGTGGTGTTGAATTTGATAGATAGCATTTTGTTAAGGATTTTGGCATCAATTTTTGCATCCTTTATGTTCATAAGGGATATTGGTCTTGTAGTGTCTTTGTCTGGCTTCATTATCAGGCTAATGTTGACTTTTTAGTATGTGTTAAGAAGTATTTCTTCCACTTTCATTTTTTTGAAAAGTTTGAGAAATATTGGTGTTAATTCTTTGCATGTTTGAGAAAATTCATCAATGAAACCATAGGGTCCAGGCCTTTTCTTTGTTGGGAGATTTTTATTACTGATTGAATCTTGTTACTAGTTACAACTCTATTCAGATTTTCTATTTCTTTGTGATTTTGCCTTGGTAGGCTTTGTATTTCCAGAAAATTGTCTATGTCACCTAGGTTATCTCATTTGTTGGGATACAGTTGTTCATAGCATTCTCCTATAATCTTTCTTATTTCTGTTGAATCAGTAATAATATTCCTATTTTCACTTCTAATTTTAGTTATTTGAGTCTTTTTTTTTGTAGTCCATCTAGCTAAATATTTGTCAATTTCAAAGAACTTTTAGTTTCATTAATTTTCCCTATTGTTTTTCTATCTCTGCTCTAATTTTTATTATTCTCTTCCTTCTGCTAGCTTTGGGTTTACATTGTTCTTCTCTTTCTAGTTCTGTAAGTTGTAAAGTTAAGTTGTTGATTTGAGATTTTCCTGTTTTTAAATATTTTATTTATTTGAGAGAGACAGTGTGTGTGTGCATGCCTGAGCAGGAGGAAGGACAGAGGGGGAGGGAGAGGGAGAGGAAAAGAATCTCAAGCAGACTCCAAGGGGCTCAATCCCACAACCCCGAGATCATGACCTGAGTGAAAACCAAGAGTGAGATGCTCAACTAACAGCCACCCAGGCGCCCTGAGATCGTTCCTGTTTTATCTTTTTTAAAGACTTACTTATTATTTGAGGGGGAGAGAGAGAGAGGGAGCATGCACATGAGCAGGGGTGAGGGGCAGAGAGAGAGGGAGAAGGAGAGAATCTCAAGTATACTCCCTGCCAAACACAGAACCCCATGCCAGGCTTGATCCCATGACCCTGAGATCATGACCTGTCCTGAAATCAATTGTCAGAGCCCTAAGTGACTGTGCTACTCAAGAACCCCTGTTTTAAATGTAAGTGTTTATAGTTACAAATTTCCCACTTAGCACTGGTTTTGCTGAGTCCCAAAAGTCTTGGTATGCTGTGCTTTCATTTTTATTCATCTCTAAGTATTTTGCAGTTTCGCTTGTGATTTATTCTTTGATCTACTGGTTGTTTAATTGTGTATTGTTTACTTTCCACAAGTTTCTGATTCTTCAAGTTCTATGTCTGTTACTGATTTTTGAAAGATTTATTTATTTATTTATTTGAGAGAGAGAGAGAGAGAGAGAGAGAGAGAGAGAGCATGCGTGTGTGAGTGGGGGGGAAGGGCAGAGGGATAGAGAATCTCAAGCAGACTCCCCACTGAGCACAGAGCCTAATGCCAGACTTGATTTCATGACCCATGAGATCATGACCTGAGTTGAAATCAAGAGTCAGATGCTTAACTGACTGAGCCACCCAGGTGCCCCTATGTCTGTTACTGATTTTTAACCTTGTCCCATTGTGGTTAGAAAAGATACTTTGTTAGATGTGTATATATTTTAAACTAATGACACTTAACTTGTGGCCTAATATATGATCTATCCTGGAATGTCTCATATGCACTTGAGAAGAATTACATGCTATTATTGTTGGGCAGAGTTTTCTGTATGTATCTGTTTGGTCTGGTTGGTTTATTATATTCAGTCCTCTATTTCCTTCTTTATCTTCTGTCTGGTTGTTCTATCCATTACTGAGAATAGGATATTGAAGTCTCGAACCATTGTTCTAGAACTGTGTATTTCTGTTTTCAATTCTAATCTATTTTTTTAAGATTTTATTTATTTATTTGAGAGAGAGAATGGGGGGGAGGGGGGAAATTTAGGGAAAGCCAAAAGTTGAAGCCGAACCTGAAGATGAAGGACAACCACATGAGAAGAAAAGTTGGAAGTGGAAGGGAAACCAGGTCATGAGGGAAAGCTCCACAATGAGGGACAGCCAGATGATGAAAGACAACCAGAAGATGAGAGAAAGCATGAAAAGCAGGGCAAGTCTGAAAGAAACCACATAGTAAGGGCAAGCCAGAATCCCTGGCAAAGACTATGACTGAGCCTTGGGCTGCCAAAAAGCACCTAGTTGAAGATTATTGCCCAGAAAAGCAAGAAGAAAAATGGGAGGATGGATGATACCCCCAAGGACCATCAGGAGGACTTACAGGAAAGGCACTTGGGCAGTGAGGAGACGATGAGAGAATGTGGAGATAGGTCAAGGGCTCAGAAAGAACTAAGAAAAAAACAGAAATGCATTGTTTTCATTGGATGCAAAGAGATGTACAAAACCCATTCACCCCAAAGATGTCTGGGAGAGTGAGGGGCAGAGGTAGGGACCAAAGGGATCCATATCTTTAATGCCTTTGGCCTTCAATTCTAATTTCTCTGATCAGAATATTGTTGACCATGTTTTCCCTGGCAGGCATTTGCCAGACTAAGTGCTTTGACACTTTGCTGTCAGTGTCACCCTTATGACCAGCAGCCTTTTAATCCAACTGCAGTGTTCTTTGTCTTTCAGTAAAGAACTTCCACCAGGTGCATGGAAAAGATGTTCGTGGTCCATTGCAAAATAACAATAAAGAAAAAACCAGTTTCAGAACCACACACACACAAAATAAAGTGCATCTATTGTAGACAGAATATAGTTGGATCATGTGGTCTTTATACATTTGGCCAATCTCTGACTTTTGGCTGGAGAGTTTAACCACTCTACATTTCAGGTAATCACTGATAAGGAGGGACTTACCTTTGTCATTTTCTTATTCGATATAACAATTTGCTATTTGCCTTATAGCTTTTTTTGTCCCTATGTCCTCCATTACTATTCTTTCATGTTTGATTTTTTTTATAGTGAAGTGTTTAAATTCTTTTCTCATTTCCTTTTGTATATATTCTGTAGCTATTTTTCTCTATGGTTGCCATGGGGATTACATTTAACATCCTAAAGTTATAACACCCTCATTTGAATCTATACCAGCTTAACTTCAGTAATTACATAGAAAAACTGTTCCTCTACAGCTCTGCTTTCACCCCTTTTGGTTGTTGATGTCACCAAATAACAACTTTATACATTGTATGCCCCCAAACATAAGCTAATAATTCTTTAAATCAATTAGTGTCTAAAATTTTCTAGAAACAAAATTGGGGATTACAAACCAAAATTACAATAATACTAACTTGTAGAAGTTTAGGTTGTTTTTTTTTCATGTATTAGTATTAAAAAATCCTGTACAAAACAAAAAGTAGAATTACAAACCATTGTTACAATAATCCTAGTTTTTATAATTACCCATGTGTTTACCTTTTTTGAGATCTTTATCTCTTGATATGGCTTCAGGTTACAGTTTTCTTTATACCTTACAGGACTCACTTGAGCATTTCTTGTAGGGCAAGACTAGTGGTCACATACATTCTCAACTTCTGTTTATCTGGGAATGTCTTAATTTCTCCTTCACTTTGAAAGACAGTTTTGCCAGATATAGGATTCTTAATTAACAGTTCTTTTTTCTTTTATTGCCTTGAATATATCAACCTACTGCTTTCTGGCCTCCACAGTTTCTCATGAGAAATCTGCTGAAAATCTTATTGAAGATCTCTTGTATATGATTATTCTCTTTTCTTGCTGCTTTCTAGATTCTCGTGTTGTCTTTTGAAAGTTTTACTATAATGTGTCTCAGTGTCAATCTATTTGAGCTCATTTACTCAAAGATCACAGAGCTTCTTGGATGTTTATATTCATGTCTTACATCACATGTGGGAAGCTTTCAGCCATTATTTCTTCAAATATTCTCTCTGAGCCTTCTCTCTCTCCTTCACCTGGGACTCCCACAATATGTATGTTGGTCCACTGATGGTGTCCCATGAGTCCCTCAGGTTCTGTTCACACTTCTTCAATCGTTTTTTTCTTTCAGTTCCTCAGACTCAGTAATTTCCATTGTCCTATATTCAAGTTCACTGGTTCTTTCTTCTGCCTGCTCAAATCTGTCTGACTCCCTCTAGAGAATATTTAATTTCAGTTATTATATTTTTCAGCTCAAGAATTTCTTTTCAGTTTCTATTTATGTTTTCTATCTTTTTGATATTTTCTTGTTTTGTTCACACAAGATTTTCTTGACTTTACTGACATCTTCCTTTAGTTTTTTGAGCATCTTTAAGATAGCTTTGTCTAGTTTACCTTCCACCGGGTCTAGTTACCTGCCACTACTTATTTTTTTGAAGTAGGCTCCATGCCCAGCATAGAGCCCAAGGAGGGGCTTTAACTCATGACCCTAAGATCAGGACCTGAGCTGAGATTAAGATTTGGAAGCTTCACCAACTGAGCCACCCAGGCGCCCTGCCATTGTTTGATTAATTTTTTTCTATTGATTTATTTTTTCCCTCTGAATGGGCCATAGTTCCTACTACTTCATGTGCCTTATGATTTTTTTGTTCAACACTGCACACTTAAATCCAACAATGTGGTAACTCTGGAAATCAGGTTCTCCCATTTCCCCAGGATTTGCTGGGCTTCGTTGCTGTTTTGGTTTTGTGGTTCTTGTAGGTTTTCTCTGTGGCCAGGGTCATCATGACATGAAAATCTCAGGTCTTTTCTGAGCCTTTTCAGCAGGCATGGTCACTTTCTCATATTCTCCCTATATACAGTTGGTTTTTAAAAATTCTTTACTTAAAACCAATTTAGTTAATATATACTCTATTATTAGTTTGAAGGGTAGAATTTTGTGATTTGTCAGCTGTATATAACACCCAGTGCTCATTACATCAAGTGCCCTGCTTAATGCCATCACCCAGTAATCCCTTCCCCCCACCCACTTCTCCTCCAGGAACCCTCAGTTTATTTACTAGAATTCAGTGTCTCTTATGGTTTGCTTCCCTCTCTATTTTCATCTTATTTTATTTTTCCTTCCCTCTCCCTATGTTCATCTGCTTTGTTTCTTACATTCCACATATGAATGAAATCATATGGCATTTGTCTTTCTCTGACTGACTTATATTGCTTAGCATAATACCCTCTAGTTCCATCCATGTCATGGCAAATAGCAAGATTTCATTCTTTTTAATGGCTGAGTAATATTCTAGTGTGTGTGTGTGTGTGTGTGTGTGTGTGTGTGTGTGTGTGTGTGTGTATCTTCTTCTTTATCCATTCATCTATCAATAAATCTGGCTCTTTCCATAGTTTGGCTATTGTAGACATTGCTACTATAAACATTGTGGTGCAGGTGCCCCTTTGAATCACTCTTTCTATCCTTTGAATAAATACACAGTAGTGCTATGGGTAGCTCTATTTTTAACTTTTTGAGGAACCTCCATACTCTTTTCCAGAGTGGCTCTACCAGCTTGCATTCCCACCAACAGTGTAAGAGTTCTTCTTTCTCTATATCCTTCCTAACATCTGTTGATTCCTAAGTTGTTAATTTTAGTCATTTTGATCAGTGTGATGTGGTATCTCATTATGGTTTTGATTTGTATTTCCCAGTTGACAAGCGATGTGGAGCATTTTTCATGTGTCTGTTGGCGATTTGTATGTTTTCCTTGGAGAAATATCTGTTAATGTGTTCTTCTCATTTCTTGCCTGGATTTTTTGTTTTTTGGGTGTTAAGCTTGATAAGTTCTTTATAAATTTTGGATACACTAGTCCTTTATCTGATAAGACATTTGTAAATATCTTCTTCCAGTTGTAGGTTGCCTTTTAGTTTTATCAACTGTTTCCTTTGCTGTGCAAAAGCTTTTTATCTTGATGAAGTCCCAGTAGTTCATTTTTGCTTTTGGTTTTCTTGCTATGGGAGACGTATCTAGCAAGAAGTTGTGGCCAAGGTCACAGAGGTTGCTGCCTGTGTTCTCCACTAGGATTTTGATGGATTCCTGTCTCAAATTGAGGTCTTTCATCCATTTTGAGTTTATTTTTGTGTACAGAGTAAGAAAGTAGCCCAGTTTCATTTTTCTACATGTGGCTGTACAATTTTCCCAACACCTGCTTTTTGGGTTGGATAATCTTTGCGGCTTGGTCAAAGATTAGTTTGACCAAAAAGACTGTCTTTTTTGCATTGGATAATCTTTGCAGCTTGGTCAAAGATTAGTTGGCCACAGAGCTGAGGGTCCATTTCTGGGTTCTCTATTCGGTTTCATTGATCTATGTGTCTGTTGTGTTGCTACCATGCTGTCTTAATGATTATAGCTTTGTAATACAGTTTGGAGTCCAGAACCATGATGCCTCCAGCTTTGGTCTTCCTTTGCTACATTCCTAAGGCTATTGGGTTTTTTTCCTGGTTCCACACACATTTTAGTATTGTTTGTCCCAGCTCTGTGAAAAATGCTGATGGTATTTTGATAGGAATTGCATTGAATGTGTAGATAGCTTTGGATAACATAGACGTTTTAAAAATATTTATTCTTCCAACCCATAAGCATGGAATGTTTTTCCATCTTTTTGTGTCTTCTTCAGTTTCACTCATAGGTGTTGTTTAGTTTTCAGAGTACAAATCCTTTACCTCTTTGGTGAGGTTTATTCCTGCTTTTCTTATGGTTTTGGTGCAATTATAAATGGGATCAATTCCTTAATTTCTCTTTCTTCTGTCTCACTGTTAGTGTGTAGAAATGCAACTGACTTCTGTGGATTGCTTATCTATCCTATGACTTTGCTGAATTCCTGTATCAGTTCTAGCAATTATTTGGTGGAGTCCGTTAGGTTTTCTACAAAGAGTACCATGTCATCAGGGAAGAGTGAATATTTGACTACTTCTTCTTCTCCAATTTGTATGCTTTTTATTTCTTTTTGTTATCTGATTGCTGAGACTAGGACTTCTAGTGCTGTGTTGAACAGCAGTGGTGAGAGTGGACATCCCTGCCATGTTCCTGACCTTAGGAGAAAAACTCTCAGTTTTTCCCCATTGAAAATGTTATTCACTGTGGGCTTTTCATATATGGCTTTTATGATATTGAGGTATGTTCCCTCTATCCCTGCACTGTGAAGAGTTTTAATCAAGAAACGATGCTGTACTTTGTCAAATGTTTTTTCTGCATCCATTGAGAGGATGATATGGTTCTTGTCTTTTCTTATATTATTGTGGTGTATCATATTGATTGATTTGCAGATGTTGAACCACCCTTGCAGCCCAGGAATAAATCCACTTGGTTGTGGTGAATAATCCTTTCAATGTACTGTTGAATCCTATTGGCTAGTAGCTTGGTGAGAAATTTCGCATCCATGATCATCAAGGATACTGGTCTATAATTCTCTTTTGTGGGATCTTTGGTTTTAGGATCAAGGTAATGCTGTCTCATAAAATGAGTTTTCCTTCCATTTCTGTTTTTTGAAACAGCTTCAGAAGAATAGGTATTAATTCTTCTTTACATGTTTGGTAGAATTCCTCTGGGAGTCCATCTGGCCCTGGACTCTTATTTGTTGGGAGACTTTCGATTACTGTTTCAATTTCCTTTCTGGTTATGGGTCTGTTCAGGTTTTCTATTTCTTCCTGTTTCAGTTTTGGTAGTTTATATGTTTCTAGGAATGCATCCATTTCTTCCAGTTTGCCTCATTTTTTGGCATATCTGGTCCAGTGTGTCATTCAAAGCCCTTGTTCTCTTGTTGATCTTCTGCTTAGATAATCTGTCCATTCCTGTGAGTGGGGCGTTCAAATCCCCTATTATTATTGTATTTAATATTATTAATATTATTAACAATATTAACAATATTATTAATATTGTTTCTTTAATTTTGTTATTAATTGGTTTCTATATTTGGCTGTTTCCAAGTTAGGGGCATAAATAGTTACAGTTGTAAGATCATCTTGTTGGATAGACTCTTTTATTATGATATAGTGTCCTTCTTCATCTCTTAATAGAGTCTTTGGTTTGAAATCTAGTTTGACTGATAGAAGGGTGGCTACTCTGACTTTCTTTTGATGTCCATTGGCATGATAAATCATTCTCTACTCCCTCACTTTCAATCTGGAAGTATCTTTGGGCCTAACATGAGTCTCTTATAAACAGCATATCGATGGGTCTTGGGTTGTTTTTTTTTTTTTTTAACCCATTCTGATACCCTATGTCTTTTGAGTGGAGCATTTAGTTCATTCAGTGAACTGAACATTCAGTGTAACTTAACATTCAGTGTAACTACTGAAAGATATGAATTTTGTGCCATTGTATTACCTGTAAAGTTGCTCTTCCTATAGATTGTCTCTGTTCCTTTCTGGTCTTTGTTATTTTTGGGCTCTTTCCCCACTCAAAGGCTTGTGACTGAGTTTTAAAACTCCAAATCTTAGGGACTCCTTCAATGTGAACCTACACTGTTCCTCCTAGTGGATGGAGGAGGTCAGTCTTACCACACTTCTGCTTTTTGCTGGGCCCCTGTCAAGAAGGTGGTCGCATGACCATGCACTGGTTTGTAGTTTATGACAACACAGAGCAGAAATCCAGCACCTAGACTCACTATTTTTGACTGGTTTCCCTACTCTTGTGCCTGAGGACTCTGCCCACTCATGCACCCCCATTCTTCCTATGAACCAGGGGATCCTGAGACAATGATGCTATCCCACCTGGGATTCCACCCCACTTTGCCACCTGAGCACCTTTAAGCCAGAAGCATCCCCCAATGTAGCAGACTTCTGAAAGTTATGGTTTTGCACCCTGCTACTTATAATACTTTGTGGTAGCCTCCTTAAGCTAGCTCCCTCCCCTCTGCCATACCCTCCACTATATCTCCCTAGATTCAAGTCTCCAGACCTCCTACCTTCCAAAAAGTGGTCATTTTCTATTTATAGAATTGCAGTGTTTCTTTTCTCAGATCTCTGATTGATTTTTCAAGTGTTCAGAATGATTTGATAACTATCTGGCTGTATTTGAGGGACCAAACTCTTGGTCCCCTTATTCCTCTGCCATCTTAACTGCACCCCTACAGTTGTTTTTGAGTGTCTTTATGTCTGACTCCCAAAAGGGGAAAAAATAGAAAGATGAAATGTGAGGGTTGGGCGTTGGCATTGGCTCTTTAAATCTCTAAGAAGTCACTTCAGCCAGAGAAAGGAGGGGCTTGCTACCATCAGGGAGGTACAACAATGGGTACTCACCTCCATGTCTCCTCTTCTGTGATCAGAAGCAACAATAAGCAGTCAGAGCACATATCTCCAAGGTTCAGAAGACAGAGTCCTTTCTGCCCACCTCGGCTCCAGCAAGCTGCCTGCAAGCTGCTCCAGGAACATATGCCCAGCTCCCTGTCACATGGTTGAGGGCTGAGGGATGTATAGCTGAACGTGTTAAGAGCTGAAATTGATTGAAATTAACTGAAACTCTTTTTTAAAAAAGATTTATTAATTTATTTTAGAGAGAGAGAGAGAGAGAGAATGTGTGCACATGAGCAGGGAGAGGGGAAGAGGGACAGGGAGAGAGAATCTTTAAGCAGTGTCCCTGCTCAGAGCTGTGTCCCCATCTCAGGGCTTGATCCCAAGACCCTGAAATGATGACCTGAGCCCAAACCAAGAGCTGGCCACTTAACCAACTGAACCACACAGGTGTCCCCACTGCAACTTTTTATCCAAGGCTTCCCCCTGGAAGTTGCAAGCCTTCAATAGGTTCCAGAATTCCAAACAGTTAGAGCAGAAGATTCTGCCAGTGCAATTACTGTTTAGGTAGGGAGAGAGCTTCCTGGTGTTTCTTATTCTGCCATCTTCCCAGAATCTGTGTTTGGTTCTTTTTACATTTCTGTCCTTGTTGGTATTTTCACTTTGCACATGCATTTTTTTCCTGCTTTTCCTTGGTTATCTATTGGTGTTCTCTTATAGTACACTGAGCTTCTTTAAGATGATTATTTTGAATTCTTTGTGAAGCAATTCATATCTTTAGGATTGATTTCTGGAGATCAGTTTTTTTCCTTTGATTGGGCCATGTTTCCTTGTTCCTTCATGTGTCTTTAAAACATTTTTTGTGTGTGGTCTTCGACTGGCTTCATACAGGAAAAGACCTCACCAATCAGCACAACTAGAGATGCTGGGAGCCTCTCAGTCCTTTTCTGAGGGATGTGTCTTCTCTGGGCTTGTATGGTAACCTTCCAATCAGAGACATTTGCCTTTTCTTTTTTCTTTTTATTTTTTAAAGATTTTATTTATTTATTTGACAGAGAGAGAGACATCACAAGTAGGCAGAGAGGCAGGCAGAGGGAGGGGGGGATGCAGGCTCCCTGCTGAGCAGAGAGCCGGATGTGGGCCTTGATCCCAAGACCCTGAGATCATGACCTGAGCCAAAGGCAGAGGCTTAACCTACTGAGCCATCCAGGTGCCCCCCCTTTTCTTTTTTAGAAGCTAGCAATCTGTCCCTTCCTTTGGTGTCTCTCTATGGTACTGCAGGTCCTGGGTGCTGCAACAAGCCTCTGAGCTCCTTTGCTTTCCACACCCCAGGCATTTTTTTTTTTAATTTTATTTTTATTCTTTGCCCAAGGGGTACAGGTCTGTGAATCATCAGGCTTACATCTTTCACAGCATTCACCAAAGCACAAACCCTCCCCAATGTCCATAACCCATCCACCCTATCCCTACCCTCCCACCCCCCAGTAACCCTCAGTTTGCTTTATGAGATTAGAAGTCTCTTATGGTTTGTCACCTTCCCCATCCCATCTTGTTTCATTATTTTTCCCTCCCTACCCCCCACGATCCCTCACCCTGCCCCTCAAGTTCCTCATATCAGAGAGATCATATGATAATTGTCTTTCTCTGATTGACTTATTTCGCTCAGCATAATACCCTCCAGTTCCATCCATGTCGTTGCAAGCGGCAAGATTTCGTTTCTTTGGATAGCTGCATAGTATTTCATTGTATATATATATACCACATCTTCTTTATCCATTCATCTGTTGATGGACATCTAGGTTCTTTCCATAGTTTGGCTATTGTGGACATTGCTGCTATAAACATTTGGGTACACATGCCCCTGAGGATCACTACCTTTGCCACACTCCAGGCATTTGAAGTATGTTGGTTCCATCAGCCTTCTGAGGAAGGTAAAACCAAAACCAGTCCCTCAGGAAGTGTCTCGAAAGCTGAAATGTTGGACATACATTCTACTCTTCTTTTTTCCCTCCTGAGGGAGAAGCTACATGTGGGCTCTTTCTCACTATGTCACCAAGCTTTCCAGCTTGGGGAAAAGGCAACTGGGTTGAAATTAAACAGCTCTCCTTACCTTCAATTTGTCTGTTCTTGGCTTTGAGCCTGATGGGGTATTATGACTCATTTAGTGATTTCAGGAGTTCTCATAATGCTTTTTCCGGACTATATACGGTTGTTCAGTTGGTGTCTCTGTTGGGAAATGAATGAGATCTGAGGCTTCCCATTCTGCCATCTGGCTGATATAACTCCCTTCTGGTAACTTCTTATGACAGCCATAGGAATTAATATGGACATCAAAAAGATGCAGTGAGCAAAATTCATGAGGCATAAAGGACACCTTATTAAGGAGTCACATCCCTGAAAGGCCTGAACCTCACCTCCCTCTCTTCACTGTGGATGGAGAAATCAGCTGACTATCCCCCTTGCATAAGGTGTTGGTCAATGTGCTAGAAGTCTTGGTTTTTGGATTTTGGATTTTGGATTCTGCTGGAGAGGCACAATGTCCCCAATTGTTATGGCCACTGGGTGACAGGTGCCCTGCTGTAAGGGGGACCAAGGAGGTACCTTAGGGACCGGTGTAGGCTGGGGTAGGCACTGTGAGAGGGCTACTGAGGGTGTGTTGGAGTGAAAGGAACATTCCAGGGGAGTAAGGAGTGCTTTCTGTATATGTGTAGGAAAATTAAAATAAAATGAAATTTACCATTTTAACCATTTTTAAGTATCTAGTTCAGTGGTAGTAAGCAGGGAGTGTTTTTGTGCAAGAAATAATTTTATTTTGGGGAGGATAATCTGGTGCTTTTTCAATGGCTAAAAGACTAAAGTATTTTTATTTATTTTTTTAATTTATTTTTTAAAGAATTTATTTATAAATTTGAGAGAAAGAGAGCAAGCAGGGGGAGGAGCAGAGGGAGAGGGACAAGCAGACTCTGCACTGAGTGCAGAAACTGATGCAGGGCTCAATCCCACAACCCTGATACCATGACCTGTGTCAGACAATCAACTGAATGAGCCACCCAGCCTCCCCAAGACTAAAATACTTTTAGAGAAAAAAAGTAAAAGGACTACTTAGGAAGTAATCAATCAACAAACAATTGAGCATTATTTGTCATAATTGGATAAGGAAATGATCATTTGATTTAAATAATGTTGCAAAATGGAAAAGAAAGAATTAGTATCCCCATTACTCAGCTAAGGAAACTTGGGGTCTGATTAAGTGACCTGCTCCAACTGCACAGTATGAAAGGGGTGAATCCAAGACTAGAACCCAAGTCTTTACCTTCTGATTCCAGGCCTCTTTGCACCACCCCTTCCACCTTCCTGAAACTGAAGTTTCCTTAGTCTCAGTAGAAAATTACCTCCTGGAATTACCTCCTTGCATCCTGGAAGACGCAGGACACCAGAGCTGGTTGGCAGCAGGTGACAGTGGTGATTGGACTCAGGGCCATATGCTGGACATTCTGTCTTCAGGATATCACCACTTTCCTTCTAGTGGGCAAGAACATGGTTTGGCAGGTCAAGAAGAGGAGTTTGGGGCACCAGGGGAGCTCAGTAGGAAAAGGGTGTAATTCTTGATCTCTGGTCTTGAGTTCAAGCTCCATGTTGGGTGTAGAGATCAGTAAAAACCAAAACCAAAAAAAAAAAAAAAAAAGAAAGAAACTTAAAAACAAGGAGAAGGGTTTGAATTTTACATTTATGTGAATGCCATTTATTGAGAGGCACTGTCCCTTCAGTCTTGCCATCAGCAGTGAGACCATCTGCGTGGTGTTGATTGCCAGTGACAAGCTGGGGCCCTGGAATCAGAGCATTAGGGTTGGCATAAGGTGCATGGGGATGACAGAGAGTGTGCTGCTTGCTGGCCAAAAAGCACTCCGCCAGGACAAATTCCCAAGAATAGACTTTGGAAGCCTAGGAGATGTGTGGTTGTTCCGGAGAAGGAAAGGACAGTAACGAAGCCTGCTGGATAAGCATCTTGGGATCGCTTTGTGGAGGCCATCAGCCAAAAATGAAGACAGCTTGGCCTTGGGGCCAGATTCCTTCTTCTCTGGGCAGCCTTACCACAGGCAGTGTGACTCAGTCTGACTGTCCCACTGGAGAGTTGAACTCTAGCTTAAAGAGGGCTGAGTCCACGTGGTCCAGACCTCTCCCAGGGACAGGTCCCCATCCTCGCCTCTGCCAGAGGCTCTCCAGCTTCGGGGCAAGCTCTCCCAGGGGTGAGGGACCCACCTTAGGAAGGCAAACATTTTCATGTGGGAATAATAATTACTGTCATCACTTTCCTCTCTTCTTCTGCTTCCTCCCACCTTCCAGAGAGTGAGTTCAATTGCAAGTATGGAGTGCCCTGAGGTATGGAAAGGGCTCCATCTGTGTCTCAGCATCCCCAAGAGGATGCAGCAGGGAGGGCGTGTGGGCACCCCACTCCAGTCAGACTTCAACCCCAGGGTCATCCTTGGTATTCACCTCAGAATTCCACACCCCCTGCAAGGGCCCCAATGTGGGGCCTTTAGCTTGATTGGCAGGTTCCAGCCTGGTCCCTGCAGCCACCCCGGATTCCAAGTGTTAGAGTGGCCCCAGCAGACTTGGGATCTTGTCCCAGTTCTGACACTGATTAGTCAGCCATAGGACCTTGGGCAAGTTGGTTCCTTCTTTACAACTCCCTTTCTGTGCTGTGAAATGAGAGACTTAGACCAGATTTGACTTTTTATTGAGCACATTTTGGAGCATTTCCCACAGAACACAGGCTTGGTGTGGGAAGCCAGACACAACCAAGGGGAGCAAGGCCCAGTTTGGTGGGGGACACTGCTCTACAGCTGGGTGGTTATGCAACAGAATGTAGTAAAGCCCGGTGGGAGAGGTGTGTGGGGACGGTGGAAGGGACTGCCCTCCCAGGCAGGGGTGGCTGGGCCAGGCAGTGCTGGGAGCCCTTGGGCAACCACCACAGGGCTTGGGCCTGGAGCAGGGACCGTGATGGCCTTGGGAGTGGGGAGTGTGGGCAACAGTGTGGGACAGGTATGTGTGTGTGGGGGCATGGCTTCACACCATGGGAAGCAGGGAAATGTGTTGGGGAGGCTGGTGGCCTGAGTGGGAGTCCAGACATGGATGACTTCAGACAGAGGGCCCAGAGGGAGAGGAACAGAGTCAAAGGGACAGAAGAGGGGCACCTGGGTGGCTCAGTGGGCTAAAGCCTCTGCCTTCGGCTCAGGTCATGATCTCAGGGTCTTGGGATCGAGCCCCGTATCGGGCTCCCTGTTCAGTGGGGAGCTTGTTTCCTCCTCTCTCTCTCTGCCTGCCTCTCTGCCTACTTGTGATCTCTCTCTATCAAATAAATAAATAAAAATCTTTAAAAAAAAAAAGGGGAGGGGGGCAGAAGATAAGAGTGATCCAAGGTGCCTGGCTGGGAACCCAGGGATTAGGGGGTGGAAGGAGTCAGAGGAGTCACTCAGAGCGTGGCCCAGGCTTAAGGACAGACAACTGGGAAAGGGCCTTCCTTGCTGCCTCACTTTAGCCTACAGACGACCTGAGGCCGTTTGGGAGCCCGGTAGCACCCTCTGGGGCCGGTTCCCCAGGTACGTGGCGAGGGGAGCATCCCGCATGCCCCCCGCACTGGCCTCTCTGTCTGGAAGCTTCCATCAGCTCAGGAGTGGTACTTCTCTTCCCTCGAGAAAGGGCGATGACTTAACTGGGGCTGTAACTGACCTACAGAAAGAATTCTGTCATAATGATGGGATTTGTGCAGCTTCCAGACTCACTTGAGCCATTAGCAGAAAATTATCAGCTCCCAAAGGTATGCCTATGTGTGGGGATATGTCAGAAAGCCACTTGTCCGGCCCCACCATCTTGCTTTTTGAGCACTACACCAAGGAGGCCCCCCAGGGAGTAGGGGCTGGCCTCTGGAAGAAGAGATCAAGGTCAGGAGAGCCATTCCAGAATGTGGATCCTTTCCTCTGAGTGGCCCAGGGGTTGGCTTTCTGGAAGCGCTACACCTGTGAGGCGTTGTGCAGGACTCAGGCTCCAGGGACACCTGCCAATTCCACAGGAGGATGGGGGCCGGCAAGGGTGGCAACGGGGGAAAAGTCTGGGGAGCTCTGAGGTGAAGCCCTGCAGGGAGGGGCAGCCAGCGACAGCACCCGCTGTCAAGTGACCTTGATGTTGTTCTTTCTGTTTGTTGGTTGGTTTTTAAGAATTGAAAGAATTGAATTGAAAGACTATTGGAATAAAGTTGCTAAATTATATACAAAACTGGGCAAAGCCCCAGGGCAATAAAACTGTACCCTCTGAGTTGTAATCTTTTCTATTGGACAGTGACCATTTGTATGTTTGCAGGACACAATTCATCACCTTGCTATTGGGTAAGGATAATTTGCATTGCTATCAGTTTCCTACGAATTAACATCTACCCTATGAGGTTTACAAATTACCCTCATCGATAGAGTACATTCCATGAGAATTGCCGGGGCCTGCAGCTAGGGAGCAGACTGGCCTCGAGTAGGCCTTTTAGTGGGTGCTTCGGTGTGACATTAAGAGAACAGACTGGGGGCACTTGGGTGGCTCTGTCGTTAAGCATCTGCCTTTGGCTCAGGTCATGATCCCAGGGTCCTGGGATTGAGCCCCCGCATTGGGCATCGGGCATTAGGCATCGGGCTCCCTGCTCGGTGGGAAGCCTGCTTCTCCCTCCCACTTCCCCTGCTTGTGTTCCCTCTCCTGCTGTGTCTCTCTCTGTCAAATAAAATCTTAGAAAGAAAAAAAGGAGAGAACAGGCTGTCAGCTGTTTCCCTATTTACAAGTTTGATATAGTTCTTTTCTTAAGAGCTCCCCCTTGTAATCTACAGATAAGCTCCCAACATTTCCCTGAACACAGGAAGGCTGGTCTGACTCGTTGACACCGGTCAACCCAGAAGAGTTAAGCCACGTCAGACTCCTTGCAGTCTCTCAGCAGCACTGGAGTTCAGAGTGCTCCGTGCGCGGCCAGAAAATTAACTGCACTTTGCGGAGAGATGACAGGAGGATTTGGGGACTGCATTTTCAATAACCTTTTCCGGTCCAGACAGTTAGAAATTCTCTTACGTGTTCTACTCTGAGGCTGGGACATTCAACCCTCGAAATGAATCTCCGCTCGGTTTTGCCTGCAGAACCTATAAAAGAGGTGAATTCCACTCTCCTTGAAGCCCTAAGAACTGCTAAGATTCCCAGCCTGTGAGAAAATGCCCTTCCTTTCGCCCTGTAAACAGCACCAAACCTTTGCCCCAGGAGGGCTTTAGAGGTATTATTACCATATTTGAAGTCCAATCCATGTTCCTCAAGGATGAGTTTGTCACACCTGATCAAATAGAATTTATTATCAAATGTAACACTAAAAAAAATGCAAATAAATGGACATCTGGGTGACAGTTGGTTAAGTGTCTACCTTCGGCTCAGGTCATGATCCCGGGATTCTGGGATCAAGTCCCACATGGGACTCCTTGCTCAGCAGGGAGCCTGCTTCTCCCTCTGCCAGCCGCTCCCCCTGCTTGTGTGTGCTCTCTCTCTGACAAATAAATAAATAAAATCTTAAAATTTTTTTAAACCGGGCGCCTGGGTCGCTCAGTGGGCTAAGCCTCTGCCTTCGGCTCAGGTCATGATCTCAGGGTCCTGGGATTGAGGCCCAAATCGGGCTCTCTGCTCAGCAGAGAGCCTGCTTCCTCCTCTCTCTCTGCCTGCCTTTCTGCCTACTTGTGATCTCTCTCTCTGTCAAATAAATAAACAAACTCTTTAAAAAAAATTTTTTTTGTAAACCACAAAAATGTGAACAAATTTGCACAACTTGTCCAGTTATATCCTGATAAAAATAAGGACAGATTCTTACTGAATGTACACAGATAATGCCACTCAAAGCAAAGAAACTCAATAAAACTATTTGTTCATGAATTCTGAGCTGGAACTAAGAGTAAGATATTAAAGAGTGTTTCATATCAACTTGGAAAAGCATAGTCTATTAAACTGAAGGTCAGAGAAAGATGGAGAAGAAAGAGAAAGGGCTTCATCATACTCTAATCAGAAAATAAAACAGATTTCTTTCACTCTTCCACTCAGGTCTCCTTAGCTAATTCTTTTTTTGTTTTTTTGTTTTTTAATTTTATCTATTTATTTCTCAGAGAGAGAGGGAGCACAAGCAGGAAGAGTGGCAGGCAGAGGGAGAAGCAGGCTCCCTGCTGAGCAAGGAGCCCCATGCAGCACTCGATCCCAGGACCCTGGGATCATGACCTGAGCCGAAGGCAGCTGCTTAACCAACTGAGCCACCTAGGCGTCCCTCCTTAATTAATTCTTGTTCCAAGTGCTCTTGTACCTAAAACTCGCTGCTTCTGGACTACAGAGAATCCCAGAAATCTTAACTCCATTCCCTGGGACTATCTGACAGTATCTAAGCAATGTCACCTCCAAAACTGTATCAGTGACTGTTCCTAGAAGTGGAACAGTCCTTTCTGCAAGGCTTGGAGACTCTTGTGTTGAGGATGTAAATGCTCTCCTGGCTTGGTTCAGCTACGACTTGTTTCCGGAATCCACTCTCTGCACAGTGCTGGGTATGAGGGACCCAAAAGAGAAATCAGCCCAAAGTTGGAAAGGCAGAGTGGGGTGGTAAATGTCGCCCTGTGGTGACACCTGCTGGTTTCACGCGGGTGGGGGGTGCAGCTGGTACTCTTCCTCATGAGCGCTGGCTGGCAGTGCCCAGGCCCAACCCACCGCAGAGGCAGCAGCCTCGGACACCTGCCCAGCAGCACCTGCAGGGGGCTGGCGTCCAGGGTGCCCCACCCCCTCCAGTATGGAAACCTGAGTGTCACCAGGGATGTGACCATCAGCCCAGCCCTCTGTCTCCACCCTGGGAGCCTCGTGCTCCCAAGACTAACCCTTCTCCTGAGTGCCAGGGTAGTCACACCTTTGTCTTTCTGTGGTTTTAAAGCCAGGTTCCTGAACACACATGCGCACACACATTCACATACCTGTTCAGTCTTCCATGGCTTTGAACTTATGAATGGGATCATACTCCTAACTCTTCTGACATTTAGATTTTTCAACGTTCTTGTTATCCAAGTCGATGCATCATCACTTAGTAACTTATGATCATTTCTAAAATAGCAGACTAAATACCCCAATGCTAATTTGTTATTGTAACAGAGAGAAAACCCAAATTCCAGTCTTGCTTTAATATAATATTTGGCTGAAGAATTCATACACTTTTATGCTTTCTTATGAACAAATCCATTAAGTATGAACAAATTTTCCCAAGTTTTAACACAACTCATTGTTTCTCTTTGGATACATTATTTGTAGATGTTTGGAGCCGAGGAAAATGAAGTTTACTCTCTTCAAACCTTCTATGGCTTTCTGTTTTCATTCAAGTTGTATCTTTTGCAACCCTCTTTCCCATTCTGGAGTAAACCAACACTTTATTTTATTTATTTATTTTTAAATTTTTTAAAACAGATTTTATTTATTTATTTGACACAGAGAGAGAGGGAGATTACAAGTAGACAGAGAGGCAGGCAGAGAGGGAGGAGGAAGCAGGCTCCCCGCTGAGCAGGGAGCCCGATGTGGGGCTCGATCCCAGGACCCTGGGATCATGACCTGAGCCAAAGGCAGAGGCCTAATCCACTGAGCCACCCAGGCACCCCACCAACACTTTATTTTAGACAAATGAATTTTTTTCCCTTGATAAACAAAAGCACATCCTGAGAGCCACTATTGCTCCTAGTATGGTGTCAATCACCAGTGTTAATTACCAGGGTTAACCTAAGTCATTAACTTCTGTTTCACAGACAGACTTGGGAGGTAGGTGACTGCGAAACGCCTGCCATCATGCAGCATTTTTAGCAGTGTCACACGTAAGGGCCTCCAGGGAAGTTGCTAAGATAAAGCTGGGGGTGCCGATGGCTTCTAGGGTCCAACACTTGGGAGGAGCGAAAGGAAGCAGAATTGGGCAGAGGAAGGAGTCGGGGCTGGTGGGACCAGAAGTGACAGACAGAGGCATCCTGCATTGGCTGGATAGTGAGGGCTGTGGTGGTGATCACCCGTTCAGTGGTGATTCCCAGGCATCGCACATCTCCCGGGAGGTGGCTCTGATGCAGAGGAGGAGGCTGGCAGTTTGTCCCTTTTCAGTAGGGCCCCTTGGCTGTGCATCCTGACACCCACCACAGCCAGGGACACTGACGAACATAGAAGAGGACCCCTACAGCGCACCCACTGAAGTGGTAAAAATGGACACATTTGTAACATGGCCCGTAGGTATCACTGTTCTGTGACATATAAAAATAAAAATAAGAAAAGTAATTACTTAAAGATGATCTGTTGATTAGTTTAATATTAATGCAACATCTTAAAGTTAATTAAGGACCTTGGAAATGATATGCAAAAATGACATTCTACAGAACATAATTACTAGTGGTATAATAGAGTTTGTTAGATTTGTAATTCAATAGAGTTGAACACAATTTTACACTTTTTAAATCTGAAAATTTATATGGAAGTAATATTAGCTTATTTGGTTGATATAAGAAGTATAGGCAGTTCAGATTATCTAATCTAGTCAGGATAAAACAAACTCAAATTTATAAAAAAATAAAATGTAGCATGCCTGGGTGGCTCAGTTGGTTATGCAACTGCCTTTGGCTCAGGTCATGATCCTGGAGTCCCGGGATCGAGTCCTGCATCGGGCTCCTTGCTCAGTGGGGAGTCTGCTTTTCCCTCGGATCTCTCCCCTCTCATGCTCCCTACCTCTGATTCTCTCTTTCTCTCAAATAAATACATAAAATCTTTAAAAAAACAAAATCTATGCTTGCATTATACCTCACATAGGTTAAAACCAAGAAAAAAGCATATTAGCTGCTTTTTTTTAAATTTTATTTTTATTATTTGCCCAAGGGGTACAGGTCTGTGAATCATCAGGCTTACATCTTTCACAGCATTCACCAAAGCACAAACCCTCCCCAATGTCCATAACCCAACCACCCTATCCCTATCCTCCCACCCCCCAGTAACCCTCAGTTTGTTTTATGAGATTAGAAGTCTCTTATGGTTTGTCTCCTTCCCCATCAACTTTTAAACATATTTCATATTATTATTAATAACTGAATATTATAATCATATAACATATAATTATATATGCCATAATATAATTAATTATAATTATATATTATATAAATTTATAATTAAACACAATAAGAACAAACAATGATAGTGTTAATGGTTTATTATTAATAAACTTATTAATTATTAATTATTATTAATAAACTTAATATACTTATTAACTTGGTATGATTGTTTAACAAACTGTTTGTTTAACCACTTTGATTATATTCACTTTGTTTCTTATAGAAAATTGCTGTAAGTGGTAAATGTTTTGGGGAGAAAGATTTTCCTTTAAAAGGCTAGCACATTAAAGTATTAGAAGTTGAGTTTCTCTATTTTCCGGGAATTCTGGGAATGTTAAATTTATATAAGCATTATTAGTGGCTATAAACCAATCAGAACGCTTATTTATTGTGATAGACTTTAAAATCTAATTTATTAATACACTCTTTTTTTTTTTTAAAGATTTTATTTATTTATTTCACAGAGGGAGAGAGATCACAAGGAGGCAGAGAGGCAGGCAGAGAGGGGGGGGAAGCAGGCTCCCCGCTGAGCAGAGAGCCCGATGCGGGCCTCAATCCCAGGACCCTGAGATCATGACCTGAGCCGAAGGCAGAGGCTTTAACCCACTGAGCTACCCAGGCGCCCTAGATAGCGCTTTTCATCTTACAGATACTTTGGCTCAAATAATCTTTATTTGGTTTGTAAAATTTTCTGGAAAAAAAAAAAACAGAGTGAAAACTACATTGTGACCATTTCACAGATGAGGATACAGAGTCTGTAACCAGCTCAGGCCACAGGGTGAAAACATTAGGACTAGCACACTGGCCCTGATGGGGCTCCTGGGTCCCTGGAGATGGTACCTGGTGCTAAGTGCCGATGTTAAAAGACATTTTCTGGGTCTGTAGCAGAAGTGTAAACTACATTTTATTAAAATGCAGGGAAAATTAGTAAATTGGACTTTAAAAAGGCATTTTCACACAGCTATAAATCATTGCAATAAAGCGTGATCAAATCTCTGTTTGGTATTGGTGATGTGTTACGTGAATAACGATTGTCAGTGAGTAAAAAGGGAGACTTTCCAGAACCTATAATTATGTTTGACATTTGAGCAGCATAGACGGATTTACAGGTGGGATTGCTGAATTGAAGGTGTTACTGTAGCTGAGGGATGTTTGGGGCAACACTTTGAAAACAAACCACCAACATGGGGAATCATTTCAGGATTACATGAGAAGTTTGAGGAAGAAGTTAGCTGGCTACCACACACCGGGTCGTTTGCAGAGGAAGGGCCCCGTGTCAGCTCTGGGAATTGCCTTGGAAACACACACAGGGAACTTCACCTTTCTACGCTGCACATTTATTACACGAATGTATTACTTATCAAAATGTATACATTTGACTTTCTAGTCCATAGTCAAACTGGCTTTTAAAATTCATTTATGTATCTTAGAACTTCAAATGATGTAAAGGTTTCACATATATATTTAATACATATGTAGTTAATACATGTATTTACTTATGATTTATTGTGTTATTTCCTGAAGAGCAGAAATCTCTATGTTCATATTTTACTAGAGTAATCACATCTTCCTGGATGTTTGTTTTTTTTTTTTAAGATTTTATTTATTTATTTGACAGAGAGAGAGAGATCAGATCACAAGTAGGCAGAGAGAGAGGAGGAAGCAGGCTCCCTGCTGAGCAGAGAGCCCAATGCAGGGCTTGATCCCAGGACCCTGGGATCATGATGTGAGCTGAAGGCAGCACTTAACCGACTGAGCCACCCAGGCACCCCATAAATAAAATCTTTAAAAAAAGAATATGATACTGTAAATTTTACTGTGATTTTTAAGTTTCTTCTTTAATGACTTTAATGAAAAGTACAAGAGAATTGAGTCTACATGAACTATTTTCTGTATTCTTCTTTGTTTAGAGTTTAATTATTATTTATCTTCCTGATTATAATTGTAAAGTGATACAGACTTTATCATCATCTTATAATTATTTAGCATTCATTATTAATTAGCGTTTGTTAGTGCTTTCAGTTCATGAGACTATCAGTCAAGCCACATAGACATTTAAATGATATTATTAAAACTTTCAATTGTTTATAAATAGACAGAGATGTATTTTCAGGTTTAGATAATTTGTTAACTGTCCCCAAGAGTATGGGGTTGATTTGAATGTAAAGAGCTAAGGCCTGGAGCTGCTCCCTGAGCCACCAGTGGGGGGATTGGGGGGGTGGGGGGAGGGGCAAAACTTACAAGTTTAAGAGGATTGAAATCATATCAAACAGTTTTTCTAAACACAGTGATATGAAACTAGAAGTTAATTACACGAAGAAAACTGGAAAATTCCCAAATATGTGGAGATTAAACAACATGCTATTGAACAACCAATGGGTCAATGAAGAAATCAAAAGAGAAATAAAAAAATAACATATCAAAATTTGTGGAATGCAACAAAAGAAGTTCTAAGAGGGAAATTCATAACAATAAATGCTTATCTCAAGAAAGAAGAAAAATCTCAAATTAACAACTTTATACCTCAAGGAACTAGAAAAAAAATTATAAAGCCT
The DNA here is from genome assembly GCA_002007465.1 of Ailurus styani. NCBI lineage: Eukaryota > Metazoa > Chordata > Mammalia > Carnivora > Ailuridae > Ailurus > Ailurus styani. The sequence goes on from LNAC01000729.1 coordinate 275,688, forward strand.
AAAGTTAGCACAAGGAAGGAAATAACAAAGATTAGAGCAGAAATGAATGAAACGATTACTAAAAAGACAATGGTTAATGATACTAAGAACGGGATCTTTGAAAAGATAAAAGCTCGACAAACCTTTAGTTAGGTTCATCAAGATAAAAAGAGAGAGATCTCAAATAAATAAAGTCATAAATGAAATAGATGTTACAACTGATACCACAGAAATACAAAGGATCATAAGAGATGACTGTGAACAATTACATGCTAACAAATTGGACAATCTAGAAAAAATGGATAAATTCCTAGAAACATTCAACCTGCCAAAACTGAATCATGATGACATAGAAAATTTGAAGAGACCAATTACAAGTAAGGAGAATGAATCAGCAATCAAAAACTTATCGAAAAATAAAAGTACAGGACCAGACAGCTTCACTATGAATTCTGCCAAAGATTCAAAGGATTAATACCAGTCCTCATACACTTCCATAAAATAAAAGAGGAGAGAACTTTTCCAAACTCATTTTATGAGGCCGGCACTACCCTAATACTAAAATCAGACAAGGACACATCAAAAACAGAAAATTACAGGCCAATTGCCCTGAAGAAAATGGATGTAAAAATCCTCAACAAATATTAATAAACTGAGTTCAGTAATACATTAAAAGATCATACACCATGATTGAGTGGGATTTATTCCAGGGATGCAAGGATGGTTCAATATCCACAAATCAGTCAATGTGATACAACACATTAACCAAACTAAAGGGTAAAACTCAGATGATCATCTCAACAGATGGAGAAAAAGCATTTGACAAAATTCAACATCCATTTCTGATAAAAACTCTCAACAATGCAGATATAGAGGGAACATACTTCAACATAATGAAAGCTACATATGACAAGCCCACAGCTAACATCATTCTTAATGATGAAAAGCTAAAAGCTTTTTCTCAAGATCAGGAAGAAGACAAGGATGTCTACTTTGTCACTTTTATTCTACATACTATGGGAAGTCCTAGTCCCAGGGCAATAAGATAAGAGAAAGAAACAAAATTGGAATTCCACATTAGAAAGGAAGAAGTAAAACTTCCACTCTTTGTGGATGACATGATATTATATATGGAAAACTCAAAAGATCTCATCAGAAAATTGTTAGAACTAATGAACAAGTTTAGTAAAATTGCAGGATACAAAACCAATACACAAAAATCTGATGCATTTCTATATGTTAATAAAGAACTATAATAAATAGAAAACAATACTATTTAAAATCCCACTAAAAATAGTAAAATATCTAGGAATAAACTTAAGCAAGTAGGTGAAAACCCTGTATATTAAAAACTACATGACATTAATGAAAGAATTCCAAGAAGACACAAGTAAATGGAAAGATGTTCCATGCTCACGTATTAGAAGAATTTATATTGTTAAAATTTCCATAGTACCCAACACAATATTCAGTTTTAGTGCAATCCTTATCAAAATTCCAATGGCATTTTTCACAGAAATAGAATAAACAGTTCCAAAATTTGTATAAAGCCATAAAAGACCCTGAAGAGCCAAAGCAATCTTGAGAAAGAACAAAGCTGGAGACAGTATACACTTTGATTCCAAACTCTATTATAAAGCTGTAGTCATTAAGACAGTATGGTATTGGCATAACAACAGACACATGGCTCAGTAGAACAGAACAGGGAGTCCAGAAACAAACCCACGCGTATGCAGTGAGGAGAGTGGAAGTGGACCTATCATGTGGAATTGAGTGGCCCAAGGAGACACTGGCCAATTGAGTAAAGATTGATGAGGAGGAAGATTTGTTAGGACTGACCTATAAAGCTAACCAGGGATTAGATTTTTGTCCCAAAGCTTCTTCCTGCAGCCAGAAGACACAATGAAGCCTGTCTTTTGATGAAACCGAAATTTCATCCCACCGGTTAGCCATGTTGGTTTTATCCTTGGCACTTTAGAATGTGGTTTGCTGTGAGAGCCAGGCTCCTGAGTGCCAGATTCTGGCCCTAATTAGCCTTCCTGTTGGTTTCCAGAGCCTTCCACGGGCAGGGGATCAGGCCCATCAGGCACCCTGGGAGAGAGAAAACACACATGCTGCCATTACACGGGGCCAGGGAGAGCCTTCAATGCTCAAGTGGAGAGGGAGATGCGAAGCTTTTCTCTGCTCCCTGGAGAGATCTGGCCAAGGCCGGGAGGGTCTGTCAGAGCTCTGGCATCTGACTTGTCACTTCTTACTGTTTTCACAGGCCTCCCTCCATTTCCTCTGTCAATAGGGTTGGTAATCACAGTTAGTGCCCCTCTGCCAATGCTGGGCAGTTAGCGGTGATAATGCAAAGAAAGCATTAGATGCGGTCCCTGGCCCAGACAGCATCCCACCTACACCTGCCATTCTTACTGCTGTGGTCTTAGGCGGCCCTGCGGCATGAGGCTCAGCTAGAATTGGGCAGCCCTGTTTTGGGTCCTGAGGAGTGATCCCTCCCTTCCTTGGGCAGTGAGGGTTGCCAAGGGCATGGGAAGAACTGAGGGTGGTCATTGGAGCAAAAGGCTCTGGGGACCACCCTGGCCCACGTGCAAATGACAAAGTCAGCTGGAGGAGTGGCCCTGGCCCTGGCCCGGGGCTCCGGGGGAGGCAGCTCACACTGTCTTCTCGGGTGCAGGTGTATTCAGTTATCACTGCAATGTGAGGATCAGCCCCGGCCACTCAGCCCCTGCACATGCCTGTGTCTCCTGGCCGTGAGCTGACAGCTGGCTGGTGGCAGGTTGTGTGCCTGGCTGTGCCTCACGTGACAGCCAGTGCAGTGGAGGCCAGGACAGCAAGAGGAGTCGTTGCCCTTCATCCCGCCAGCCCGGGAGTGCAGGACCGTGCAGTGGGGAAAGGCTGAGGACCGCTGGGGCCTTGGCTGCACTGGCACCCCTGGGGGGTAGCGGCCTTGGAGGAGCCTCCCTCTCTGAGGCTGGTTGGTTAGCTCAGCACCCACAGAGACTGAGGACTGAGAGCGCCACCCTGCCGGGGTCCCCTGTCCCACCTGTCTGCCTGTACCGGCTTTGTCACACCCCCTTGCAGCTCAAGTTCCCCGGGGCGTCTTCCCTTCTACAGGGCAGCTCCTCCCGGGGGGGGGGGGCGGGGGCACCTATTTCTGTACCCACACGTGTGGCACAAGTAGGTGGCTAATGAATGTCTGTTGAATGAGGAGCGCAGGCCTCCTTACGGGCGAGGAAACTGAGGCCTGCAGACCAGAAAGATGCCGCCAGAGCAGGGAATATGCCGAGCAGCCCGGGGCCCAATCCAACCGCAGAAGTTTCTGGCAGGGCCTCAGTCTTAGTCTTCACTCTCACCTTCCTGCACAGTGGCCAAACACACCGTAGCTGGAGCTGTTCTCCAGCTACCTCAGAGGAAATACTGCCAAAGAAGGAATGCCCCCCACCCCTGACCTCAGCTCTTTTTCGGGGACTTTCCCCAGCCCGGCGAACACATGTGAGGTGCTGCTCTGTTCCCAGCGAGCTCAAGACACAGACTGATGACACCGACGTCTGTCCTCAAAGCTCAAAATCCAGGCAAAGGGATAAGGCAAATACACCTGACATTTTCATGGTGCTTTCATTTCAAAGAACACACTCATAAACTTTTCACTTTTAAAAATCCAGTGTCCCTGTGAGATGCGAGAATAGTCATTCCTCTTTTTTTTTTTTGAAATTCAAACCATGACCCAGTATATTTATCTAAAATACAAATGTGCACCAACAAAACCATGCAACACAAAGGCCAGCAGGACTGGGGGGCATTTGCTTGCCGATACATCACAGAATGCAAGGCTTGGTTTCTCCAGGCCTCCAACCCAACTGATGATCACTGATGTCACTGCTAATGGATGAACATGGAGTACATACTTGGTTAAAAAAACAAACAGGGTGCCTGGGTGGCTCAGTGGGTTAAAGCCGCTGCCTTCGGCTCAGGTCATGATCTCAGGGTCCTGGGATCGAGGCCCACGTCGGGCTCTCTGCTCAGCGGGGAGCCTGCTTCCTCCTCTCTCTGCCTGCCTCTCTGCCTACTTGTAATCTCTCTCTCTGTGTCAAATGAATAAATAAAATCTTTAAAACAAACAAACAAACCACAACACACTACATCAAGAACTAATTATGTACTACACAGTGGCTAACTGAATATAATTTAAAATTTTAAAAAAAAGGAAGTTTCACATTTTCCCGGGACCTTGTCTGAAACCACTCTGTAGCCAAAATGTGCTACAGAAAAGAAAAAGGTTATTTATCATCATTTTCCTTTTTTTTTAAGATTTTATTTATTTATTTGACACAGAGAGAGCGCGCACAAACAGGGGGAATGGCAGAGTGAGAGAGAGAAGGGAGCCCGATGTGGGACTTGATCCCAGAACCCCAGGATCATGACCCAAGTCGAAGGCAGTCACTTGCTTACCTGACTGAACCACCCAGGTGCCCCTATCATCATTTTAGCTGGTATCTGTGAGAACAGTCACTCCCACCTGTCACTCTGCTCATGAGGAGGTAAATGTGCCTCCAGATCCGACAGCAAAGGAGACTCAGAAGCCATATTCATGCTCTCTGGCTGCAAGGCTCTGTCCTCCCCCATCCACCCCAAGTGAAGGACACAGTGATCTGAAAAACCTGCTTGCTTCAAAGCTGAATAGAGTTCTACTACCTGGTGCACTTAACACAGTTTCTGAAAGCCTCAGCTTACGCCCCAAGGAAGTTCATGAGCCAGGTGCACTCTGGCAGGAAAATAATCAATCAATTAATTCAAAATTCCTGTGCCCTTTCTTTCTTGATCATAACTGTCATTTATGCCTAATGGTTTCTCATGGAAAAATTCCATTGTAAAAAATCTATTGTATGTTTATCGATTAGTACATTTCGGGCATTTTGTAGGGGGCTCTGGCTTACTGTAGGAGGAACCAGAGTTCATAATTCTTACATGTGTTTTAAACAAAGCCTATGGCATACTGTACAGGCAAAAGTTCATCAGAGGAAGGGAAAAAAGAGATTAATGAAATAAAGGAGCAAGACCATTTGTTTATACATATGTGATTGTTTTGTGAATTATATATTACGTGCTTTCTTCTTTGTATTTATATTGCTTCAATAATTGCTACCTAATTTAAGGATATAAATTACATAATAAAAGTTGGAACCTTGGGCGCCTGGGTGGCTCAGTCATTAAGCGTTTGCCTTCGGCTTAGGTCATGATCTCAGAGTCCTGGGATGGAGCCCCACATCCGGCTCCCTGCTTGGCAGGAAGCCTGCTTCTCCCTCTCCCACTCCCCCAGCTCATGTTCCTGCTCTAGTGTCTCTCTCTTGCTCTCAAATAAGTAAATAAACTCTTAAAAAAAAAAAAAGTCGGAATCTAATTTCTAAATCTTTTCCACTCATTTCTTGTATGTAGGAGAAATGTTTGTGTGTTTTGTCCTCTGGCATCACACTGAAGTGAGCCATCTCTGCCAAGCCCCTGCCCAGAGAAGACCATGTCCCCAGGAGCCAGATTGCTAGCGCTGTGAGCCTCACGTGCAAGGGCCCTGTGTCCAGAACCCAGCCAGGACCTGGGAAACGGTGCATGACATCCAGCAGAATTGGAGTGGAAAGGCTTGGGAAAATGTTTCAGGATCATTATCGCCTCAAAATTAAGCTCACAATTCTTTTAGCTCTCAGGCATTTCTCCTAAATTTGATGTCAACAGAATAATATTTTGGAGGTACACAGGTAAAAATCCAAAGTAACTCAGGCACAGCGTCATTCACTGTGGCATTATTCATGATTGCAAAAATGGCCATCATGGGCCTGGCTCAGTACACTGGGGTCCACCCACACAGATACAAAGGGAGCCCTGGGGTACACTGTGGAGTGGGAAAGCCCAAGATACAGAACGGTATATGTGGTACATTCACTTTTGGTGAGAAATATAGAGAAACATGAATGTGTGCCTATGAATTCGCTCATATTTGTGAAAAAGAGAAGGATGACCCAAATACTGCAGGGGAGGGAAGGGACAGAGTGAGGAGGCCAACGCTGGGGAACTGAGGCTTCTCAGAGTAGAATGTGCTTTACAGTTTTGACTTCAGGCTCATGTAAACATGTTATATATTGTAAATAGTCCAAAAGCAAGAACTGGTTCCTAATAATTGAAAACAAACGGAAATGAATGACCCTGTTTGATTGGTGACATATCCATTCAGAGAAAAAGAATTATTTTAAGAGACTCTAGAATACAGTATTTACACTACTCATTCTTAGTGGCAAACTCAAACAGGTAGAGCTGCAAAGACCTCTTCACCTTCATTCAGTACTATGGCTGTTAGTAGTAATATGGGATTGTTACTTTGAAAACCATTTTATCTATAGTTTATTTTAAATATGTTGTATAAAATATATAACATACATGGATATTTATATGTTTTATATGTTTCTTAAAATGTCTACAGATACACATATCAGGATAGAGTAAATGAGTAATTGAATTAAGGTCATTAGCAATGAGATTTTTAGTACAAGATAAAAATGTTACTATAATTCAAAGATAAACTAAGGTATTAAATAAAGTCCCTTTGAAGTTAAATTTAAAACAGAAATATTAGCTTGCACTCATGATTTTTTTAAAAAATCCATATTTCCATCTCTGTCCACTGAAAATGCCCCCAAGCAATTATAACTCAATAACAATCCAAGAAAAAATAGATATGGGACCCAGCTGTGGCTGCTAAATACCTACAATCAGAAATATTATTTTAATTTTAATCTTGATTTATAAAACAATGTAATGAAGAAAATAAAAACATGAAGCTAATATTCAAGAATGATTATGTCATGTCTGCATATAAAAATTGAACTAGAT
>LNAC01000729.1:288888-303289 GCA_002007465.1 Ailurus styani
AAAAAAAAAAAGAAAATGGAGCTGATGATAGATCTCGCCTCTGTGATGATGTCTTCATAAAAATCCCAATGGTATGGGGTTTGGAGAGCTTCCAGGTTGGCAAACACATCCACACAAGCAAGGTGACCCCCCTTCCATGGAGACAGCTTCCGTACCCTTCATCTGATATTCATCTATACCCTTTATCCTTTCCTTCAATAAACTGGTAAACATAAATTAGTGTTTCCCTGGGTTCTTTGAGCCACATTAGCAAATTAATCTAACCTGAGGTGAGGATCGTGGGACTCTCCAATTTGTAGCTGATTGGACAGAAGCTGCGGGTAACCTGGAGACTGCTTGCTATTGGGATCTGAAATGGGGTAAGGCAGTCTTGTGGGACTGAGCCCTTAACCAGTAAGACCTGATGCTCTCTCCAGATAGACGGTATTAAATGAATTAAATTGTGGAATACCAGAGGACGTTGCAGATTATTGACTGCTGTGGGGTAAAAGCTCCACACATTGGGTGACTGGAAGTGTCAGAAGTGAAGTATTTCGAATAGTAAAGGGTAGACTCACAGGGAAGACGTGGATAGTTCCCTACCCCGGAGATGGACAACTAAGTTTTTCCTTTTCACAGGCTAATTTATTAGTTCACACACAGAGTAGAATTTCAGATTTCTCATAGTTCTTGAGAAGTACTGATGAGGGAGCAGAAGGCAAGCCGAAGACAAAGCCCAAGCTGACACCCCGCAACCACCCTTCCCCCCACCTCCCCAACTCCCGGGTGGGATGCTGTGACATTGCTCCAGGAAATTCCTCACTGTCTTAATGTTAATGCTTTGCTAGGGAGAAACAACCTTAACTTGACAATAGCCAGGCCTCCAGTACCCTGAGTGTCTTCTTTAGCATATGAAAGTCCTTTTGGATACCTCCCTGTTTCCTTACCTGCCCCCAACTCCCTAGTATATATACAGCCATTCCTCACAACCCCAGTGCAGCAACTCTTTCTGCCCGTGGGTCTTGTGCCCGTGCTTTAATAAAACACTTTTTTTTTTAATTTGACAGAGAGAGAGAGAGAGAGAGAGAGAGAGAGAGAGAGAGGTCACAAGTAGGCAGAGAGGCAGGCAGAGAGAGAGGAGGAAGCAGGCTCCCCGCTGAGCAGGGAGCCCGAAGCAGGACTCGATTCCAGGACCCTGAGATCATGACCTGAGCCGAAGGCAGAGGCTTTAACACACTGAGCCATCCAGGCGCCCCATAAAATCACCTTTTTGCACCAAAGGTGTCTCAAGAATTTTTTCTTGGCCGTTGGCTGTGGACATCACCACCAACACTACTCCAAAAATACATCATTACCTTCAGGGTAAGAGTTATCTCTAGGAAGGGAGGAAGGCAAACGAGTAAGAATGGGGTCAAAGGACGACTGTAACATTTAATTTCTCAAGATAAAGCTCTGAACAAATACGGCAACATGCTAGTATGTGTGTTCGTTATATTCTCTACTTCTTGGTAGGTCCAAAAGAGAAACATCCCAGAACAATGTTTAATGTGTTTATTCCTCAGGTAAGGTTCATATTTTTTTACTGACTTCAAGCCCCTTATTAACAGGAAAAAAAATCAGTTAAGGGCCAGTACTACACTTATTTGGTTGTATTTTTCCATGTTTATATACTGTAAGAGAATCCATTCATTTATTTATTTTCACCAAATAAACAAATATAAATACTTAATAGCAACAAGTAAAATAATATCTCCAGTTCCTTATTCTGGCTAGAGGAGGCAACGTGGGAAGGAATTCATAAAGGAAACAAAAATCAGGAGAGAGAGAAGGAAATCGACAGAGAAAGATACAGAGAGGAAGAACGTTTAAGTGTTTTGTTTTACTGAACACGAGTTTTTATTGCCTTTCTTTAAGTTTTTTATTTTGATTCCAATAGTTAACATAGTTGTATTTGTTTCAGGTGTGCAACTGAGTCAACAATTCTATACATTACTCTGTGCTCATTGTGATAAGTGTACTCTTTCATCCCCATATTGTCGAAAACAGACCTCCGTGCTTCAGGGCCAAAATATGACTGGAAGAACTGGGGATAAAGAGGAACAATACCTTTATTGCTTTGCTGGCTTAAGGACGCTGCAGCAGGCTATGGCCTTCAAAAAGCTGCAAGCCAGGCTGGAGGAAGGAGCTGGGGGTTTTATAGGTAAATACAGGATCTAGCTGGTTCTGACAGTAATTATGTACTTGCTTTGGTCTCCTTTGTCCTGTCTTTGGGTGGTATCAGTTCCTGAAACAAAAGGCAAAGAAGGGAGGAGGGGAGATTTGCAAAAGAGAGGAAAAAGGTTACTTTTTAAAATTGAGATTTGCTGAAGCATTAGTACAGCCATTTTGATTTTTGTTCAACTTTATGCTTTGAAGCAGTTTCCCCCATCCCCTTCCCCACTTCCCCTCTCATAACCATCAGTCTGTTCTCTATAGTGAAGTGTCTGTTTCTTGGTTTGTCTCTCCTTCTCTCTCCCTCTTTTTCTCCTTTGCTCATCTGTTTTGTTTCTTTAGTTCCACATAGAGTGAAGTCATATGGTACTTGTCTTTCTCTGACTGACTTGTTTTGCTTAGCATTATACTCTAGCTCCATCCATGTTCTTGGAAATGGCAAGATTTCCTTCTTTTTTTATGGTTGAGTAATATTTATACGACATCTTCTTTATCTATTCATCAGTCAGGGACACTTATCTGTTTCCATCATTTGGCTTTTGTAAATAATACTGCAGTAAAGATCAAGGTGCATGTATCCCTTTGAATTAGTGTTTTTGTACTTTTTGGGTAAATACCCAATAGTGAGATTACTAGATAGTAGGATAGTTCTAAGAATATAGGTATTTTTTAAGAGATAAAAGGAAAAGATATGTGCTGACACAGATGCCGCACAACTTTCAGATACACAGAGAATCAAACTCTTCCCCTGAAAACTCTTCCTCTGGCCTTTGATGTCCAGCAGTGTCCAAATTTCCTACTTAACCTCTCTGCTAATTTCTAGGTCTTACCAGATCCTCCTTCTCCAGTTGACCTTTACAGTTTAAGTTCTTCAGGGTTTCAGTATGGGTGCCCCATCTTATTTTTTTTTTTTGAGTATCAGTACAAAAGTTTTTCATGTCTGTGTTTTTCCTTAAAGAATTTTTAAACTCTGGGGCGCCTGGGTGGCTCAGTTGGTTAAGCGACTGCCTTAGCTCAGGTCATGATCCCAGAGTCCCAGGATCGAGTCCCACATTGGGCTCCCAGCTCCAAGGGGAGTCTGCTTCTCTCTCTGACCTTCTCCCCTCTCGTGCTCTCTCTCTCTCTCTCAAATAAATAAATAAAATCTTAAAAAAGAAAAGAAAAACTCGAGTTCTGTACCCGTTAAACACTAACACCTCGTTCCCCATGCCCCGAGCTGTCCGCAGCTATTATTCTGCCTCTTATGAATTGGACTATGCTAGGGACCTCATATACATGGGATCATACAGTATTTTTCTGAGTGTGATTAACTTGTTTCATGTAGCATAATGTCCTCAGTGTTCATCCATGTTGTAAGCATGTGTCAGAATTTTCTTCCTTTAGGAGGCTGAATAATTTTCCGTATATACTACATTTTACCTATTCATCCACTGATGGGCACTTGGGTTGTTTCTACCTTTTGGCTCTTGTAAATAACGCTGCTATGAACATGAGTGTACCCATATCTCTTTGAGACTCTGCTTTCAATTCTTTTGGTTACATATTCAGAAGTGGAATTGCTGGAACATAAGGTAATTGCATGTTTAAGTTTTTTAGTATTTTCCACAACAGCTGCACTGTTTTAAATCTCCACCAACAGTGCACACAGTTCCAATTTATCTTCCCTAATATTTTTCCTTTTTTTGTTTTTAATTTTTTTCCTTTTTTTAAAATAGTGACCGTCTAAGTGGGTACGAGATGTTATCTCATTGCTAATTTGCATTTCCCTAAGTGATTAGTGATGTTAAGCATCTTTTCATGGGCTTTATTGGTCATTAGCATATCTTCTTTAGAGAAATGTCTATCCATTTTTTAATTAGGTTATTTGTTTTGTTGTCACTGTTGTCATTGAGTTGTAGTTCTTTGTAAATTCAGGATATTAATCCCTTGTCAGATACATGATTTGCACATTTTTTCTTCCATTCTGTCGGCTGCCCTTTCACTCTGTTTATTATGTCCTTGACATCCAGAAGCTTTTAATTTTGATATAGTCCAAGTTATGTTTTTTCTTTTGTTGCCTATGACAACAACCAAAAGTATCATATTCAAGAAATGATTGCCAAATCGAATGTTATGAAGTTTTCCCCTATGTTTTCCTCTAGGAATTTTATAGTTCTAGCTGTTACATTTAGGTCTTTAATCCATTTGAGTTAATGTTGATATATGGTGTTAGGTAAGAGTCCAACTTCACACTTTTGCACGTGGATATCCATTTTTCTGAACGCCATTTGCTGAAAAGACTGTCTTTTTGGTATTGGATGGTCTTGGCACCCTTGTCAGAAATCATTTGGCCATATATGCAGGATTTATTTCTGGGCTTTCTATTCAGTTTGTCTTTACGCCAGTACTACACTATTTTGATTGCTATAGCTTTGTAGTAGGTTTTGAGGTTTCTTATATTTGGTACAATTTGAGATGATGATCATAATTTTTTTTCTGTCAAATCATGTTGATAGTTGGAAACAGTCGTAATGGGAGAAGTTAGCCCCAGAAATCAGTACAAACCAGAGCTTTTCTTTGCACCCCAAATCTTATTAAACATATATCAACACACCACTGTTTCAGTATCTACATTTTTAATTGTTTTGAATTTTACTTATAATACCTTATACTGCAAATTTCTTCTTCTTGAGTATTTGGCTTTCGGATGTAGTATATATTCATAATAAACACATACATAGTACATATTATATATTCCAATAATTCAAGTAATATTTTTGAGAAATAAATTTCCTGAGTCTTTCATATAATATATGAATGACTATTTGGCCGGATAAAGAATTCTGCTCTTCAAATCTCTGTACCTGATGTGATATTTCTCTGGAAACTTAATGCTATGGAAAGTATAAAAGCTGCTTTGACTCTTACTCCTTTGTAAGTAACACATATTTTTCTGATTGGATTTCTGTACAATTTTTCTCTTTATTCTTAAATATAAAAATGTTATCAGACTATTTATAAGTATGGGTCTTTTTCTATTAATTTTATCTGAAATATGCTAAGTACTCTTTTTTTTTTTCTTGGTGGGAGAGGGGCAACAGGAGAGGGAGAGAGATAGAGATAGGGAGAGAGGGAGAGAGCTCCACACCCAGCATGGAGCCAGATGTGGGGCTTAATCTCACAACCCTGAGATCATGAACTGAGCTAAAATTGGAGTTGGATGCTTAACTGACTAAGCTACCCAGGAGTCCCTGAAATGTACTAGGTACTCTTAATCCATGAACCAAGTCTTATTTCGACTCTGGAAAGCTCTTTACTTTTTTTAAATTGGATCTTTCCTACTGGGGCTGACGATTGCCTATGTCTTATTCTTTCCTGACTACTCTTGAGGAAACCTGTAATCTACAGATTGGATCTCCTTTCTTTTTTCCTCCATATTATTATTATTATTATTACTGTTATTACTTTATTTTTTTTAGTAATCTCTACACCCAGTGTGGGGCTTGAACTCACAACCTCAAGATCAAGAGTACCATGTTCTTCCTTCCAACTAAGCCAGCCAGACATTCCCCCTCCATATTATTTTTCATCATGTTAATCTATGTATTTTTAGCTCTACTTTCTTCTTTAAAATTTTGATTCAAAGTTTTTTATTGAGATGAAATTCATATAACATAAAATTAACCATTTTAAAGTGAATGATTTTGTGGCATTTAGTATATTGGCAATGTTGGGCAACTTCCACCTCTCTCTAATTCCAAACCATTTTCATTATTCCAAAAAAGACCCTGTACTCACTAAGCATCTACCCTCCATTCTCCCCTTCCCCCAGCTCTTAGCAACCTCCAATATGTTTTCTGTTTCTGTGGATTTACTGGCTCTGGATGTGTCATACAGGTTGCATCATATAGGCTTCTTTCATTTAATATAGTATTTTTGAGTTTCATTCACATTGTGGATTTGATCACTGTCTAGAGTCATTTGCTTTTAACCTGAAAACATTTCTTTATTATCTCTTGGAAAGTAAGTTAGCTGGTGACAAATTTTCTCAGTTTTTATCTGGGAATGTCTTTATTTCATCTTCAGTTTTGAAAGACAGCTTTGCTCTTTGTAAGATTCTTGAACAGTTTTTTCCTTTGAGCACTTTGAATGTTACTTCACTGCCTTCTGGCCTCCACTGTTTGTGCTGGTTAAGTCAGTTGTTGATCTCACTGGGGCTCCCTTGCACGTCATGAGTTCTTTTCCTCTTGCTGCTTTCAAGATTTTCTCCTTGTCTTTCACTTTCTACATTTTTACCACAGCATTTTGAGCCACAGTGTTTGTGGCTGTCTTTGCGCTTATCCTACTTGGACTTCTTTGAGCTTCTTAGATGTCTAGGTTAATATTTTTCAATAAACTTGGGAGTTTCCAAGCCATTATTTCTTTAAATATTTTTCTGCTCCTTTCTCTTTCTCCTCTCCTCATACTTCCATTAGGCATATGTGGTGTGCTTAATGGTGTCCCACTATTCTCTGAGACTATGTTCATTTTTCCTCATTACTTTTTCTCTCTGTTCTTCAGATTACATATTCTTCATCAACCTACCTTCCAGGTTACTAATTCTTTCTTCTGTCAGCTCAAACTTACTGCTGGGCCCCTCCAAAGACATTTTCACTTCAGTTATTGTACTTTTCAACTCCAGAATTTCCATTTGGGTTTGTTTGTTTTAATTTTACAGGGAAAGAGTGAACATGTGAGGGAAGGGAGGAGCAGGAGAGGGAGAGGGAGAGGGAAATGCAAGCAGACTCTGTGGCCAACATGAAGCCTGATGTGGGACTCGATCCCATGATCCCGAGAGCACGACCTGAGCTGAAAATAAAAGTCAGACAATTGACTGACTGCACCACCAAAGCATGTCTGGTTGTTTTTAATAATTTCTCTTTTTTGATGTTCTCTCTTTATAAGACAATGGCATCACACTCTTCTTTATTTCTTTAAACATGGTTTCTCTCAATTTTTATTTTATTTATTTATTTATTTATTTATTTATTTATTTATTTCCTTTTCTTAGGAAGCAGGCTTCCTGCCCAGCAGGGAGTCCAATGTGGGCCTTGATCCCAGGACCCTGAGATCATGACCTGAGCTGAAGGCAGAGGCTTTAACCCACTGAGCCACCCAGGCACTCACCCTCAATTTTTTTTTAATGAGAAGTTTCTGCTCCCTGCTTATGTGTGTGTGTGTGTGTACAGATCATAATTTCTTATTTCTTTGTACATTTCATATATTTTTTAAAGATTTTATTTATTTATTTGACAGAGAGAGAGAGAGATCACAAGTAGGCAGAGAGGCAGGCAAAGGGAGAGGGGGAGCAGGGCTCTATCTGATGATGCAGGGCTCGATCCCAGGACTCTGAGATCATGACCTGAGCCGAAGGCAGAGGCTTAACCCACTGAACCACCCAGGCGCCTGCACATTTATATATATTTTTTGGTTAGAAATTGGACTTTTTTGACAAAATATTGTAGAACCTCTGGGTAGTGGTCCCCCACCCTGTGGTTGTGGTTATTTGCTTGTTTATGTGATCAGTGACTGGCTGGATTGCTTTAGAGAAGTTGTTTCCCCCTGTGATGTTAAGCTTCTGATGGTGGCTCCTCAGGGAGGCCCAGATTTGGATATGCTCATGGACCCTCTTTCATCTCTTATTCTACTACCCTCCTTCTTCTTACTTAACAGCCAGAGTAATTCTTTATAAGGTAAATGAAATCCTTTCACTCCTCTGTGCTATACCCTAGGTGGTTCCCTACCTCACTCAGAGTAAAAGCTGCTGTCCTGACCATGACCTAGAAAGCCATCTGGCCCCCATTGCTTCTCTACCTCCACCTCAGTGCCCCGTACTCTTACCTCCACACTTCCACATCAGTCACACCACCTAGTTTCCTATACTCCAGAGTACTAGTTAACTGTTGTGGCTTTAACAAGCTACCTCAAATTTGGTGGTTTAAAACAACACCAATTTACTGTCTTACAGTTTGGGAGGTCAGAAGTCCAAAATGAGTCAGCAGGACTGATTCCTTCTTGACTCTCCAGGGCAGAATCTGTTTGTGTGCCCTTTCTATCTTCTAGAAGATGCTTGTGTTCCTTGACTCATGGCCCTTTCTCCATATTCATAGCCAATGGTGTAGCATCTTAAATCTCTCTCTCTCCCCGCTCTCTCCCTGTTTCTCCTCCTCTTTCTCTCTCCCAATTTCCCTCTCTCCACTTTCCTCCCATTATCACATCTCCCTCTCTGACTCTGACCCTCCTGCTTCCCTCTTATAAGGATCCTTGTGATTACACTGGGCTCACCCAGATAATCCAGGATAATCTTCTAATCTCAAAGTCCTTAATTTAATCATATCTGCAGATCCCTTTTCCCATATAAAATACCATAGCCACAGGTTCCAGGGATTAGGACATGGTCATCTTGGGGGCTATTACTCAGCATATCACAACAAGCATGCACATGTCCTATAATCCAGTTATGGTTGTCTGCTTTAGAGACACTTTGTCATATTCATACAAGTAGATATGGGTAAGGATGTTTAGTGTAACAAACTATATAATGGTGAAACATTGGAGATCACTTTTTTTTTTCCAGAATAGGGGCTAAGAAGATAACTCTGAAGACAAACTGCTTTGATTCAAATTCCAACTCAGCCATTGATGAGCTGTGTGAACTTGAGCAATTTTCTTTACTTCTCTGTAGCTGTTTTGTCATATCTAAAAGAATTGTCACAGTAGCCCCTATATTTCAGGGTAATTTTGTGGACTAAACCACTTAATATAAATCAAGTGCTTAGACAGTGCCTGGCAAATTTCAGGTTGGTGGTTGTGGTGGTGATTTGTTCATTTACTACCACTCTCTCCAGCAGTTAAAATTAATAAGCTATCTCTCATATCAGTAGAAATATCTCATATACGTCACATTGGGTGAATAAATTAAGATGCAAAAGATAGATACAGATGATATCATGTACTTTTAAAAACACAAAGCAATAGTTCAGATCGTTATGGATATAATAATAATTAACAGAAGTGCAAAAGGGTATAATGCCCATTAACTTCATAGTAATGTCTATCCGTAGGGAAGGAAAGAGAACTTGACCTATGTTTATAATATTTTTCTTTTTTATTAGTTCATCCATTCATTTTTCAAAATAGATATGAAGCAAATAAAGTAATATGTCAATTTCTGTTTTATCTTGCCAATGATGTTAGGTGTCACGTTATTTTTATATTTATATGTTTGAATTGTCTTATAATTGAAAATTAGAAAAATTGAGAGAAACCCTGGTGCTGGTAGGTAGGACTTTTCTCAAGGCTATTTGTTGGTGCCAAAGGAAACCCTCCTCCCTCTTGCTGGAATGCTCATGGTGATGGGTAGTCTGACACTGGTGCCCTTGTAGCCCTTGACAGGTCTGGCCACCTTCCCCGTCCTTCCCTCATCTGTTTTCTACATGGCATCCAGAGTTATTTAAAATGGACAAGACATTATGTTCAGATTCTTCCAGTGACTTCTCAATCTTAGAATCCATCTCAGGTTCTCATCATAATCTTGAAACTCTACAGGATTTCTCCCACCTCATGTCTACTTTTCCCTGGATCATTGCATGCCTGGCACCCACTGCCCTCCTTGCTGTTCACTGAGCAAGCCTTGTATGCTTCTGTCTCAGGACCTTTGTACTTGGCACCCAATTCCCTGGTGGGGGCCTCCATTTTATTCAAGTCTCTGCTTCTCTATCATTTCCTTTGACATCTTCCTCTGAAGTTTAACCCCCTCCACCCTTCAAAAGTAGAGTCTTGCAACTCTGTCCCATTATCCTATTTCAGTTTTCTTCAAGCTTTAACTGTTCTTTTAATATATATTTCTTAATATATTTACTTATTGCTTGTCTGCCCTACTAGAATGCCAGCTCCATGAGATCAAGGACTTGCCTGTCTGGTTCACTGTTGAGTCCCCTAAAACAGTATCTGGCACAAGTTCCACACAATAAATATTTGTTGAATAAATGATTGATAGCAGGGCAGAAAGAAGTGTCAGAGGGCCACACAGTTGGGCTTTGCATCTTTCTGCCTTTACCACCATGCTTCCTTGCTTCATTTACTGCCCTAGTCTAATGCCCGTGAGGTGTGACATCTCTGGAAAATAACCCCTGGTCTCTAAGGAAGGAACTGGTAGAGGGAGGACTCTTGGTTTCTCAGGGTGGGAAAGGAGACCCAGTAGTTAAATCACTCTCTACATGTGCTACTTTTCCCAGTCTCATGTCTACCCAGCTCCCCTCCCAGCCCCTGACATTCTTCACAGGTTTTGTGCAACAAATTGACTCACTGAATGATTGATATATCTAGCCACTTCTGTGGTGTTTTTCTAAGCTTCATCTTCTTTTCATTCTCCAAAAGTCCACTGAGATGCACTGAGCTGGTATCCTCTCATTTTTTTTCAACCTCGTGGGTTTGCATTTTTTCTGTTCTTTTATTATCACTTCAGCAGGACTTTTGAAGGGGGAGCAATAAACACAAGGCTAATCTATGTGCTTGACTGGAAGCCCAAGTCCCTTGTCCTACAAACTAGTTTTTTAAGTGTATGTACTATTAACTTTGTGAGAGGTTGAATTTGATAATTGAAGCAACAAATATGGCAATGTAAATCATGACCCCAACATAATCATAAAATAACCATTAAGAATGTCAATTTTATTGGACACATACCTGGGTTCAGCTTGTAGATTGCTTTGATGACCGTCTTTTGAGACTTTTGCACTTGTGATGCATAGATAAACTTTTGTTGTTGGACCAATCCTAATTTCTAGATGTTTCAGAGATACTGGCTTATTTTCCTATTGGGGACTCCATTTTATGAGGTGGGTAGATTAGAAACTAGCAGTTTTATTTTGATTAATAAACTTCAATTTTTGAGCAGTTTTGAGTTTACAGAGAGATTGATTGGAAAGTATAGTGGATTATCAGACATTTTCTCACTGCCTCTCCCCCCATTTTATTTATTATTGACATCTTCTATTAGTGTGATACACTAATGGTTCAATTGATGGGTCAATATTGATACTTTCTCTTTTTTTAAAGATTTTATCTATTTATTTAAGAGAAGGAGAGGAAGAATCAGACTCTCACTGAGCAGGGAGCCCAACATGGGGCTCAATCCCAGAACCCCACTATCAGAACCTGAGCAGAAGGCAGATGCGTAATTGACTGACCCACCCAGGTGCCCCCACTGACACTTTCTTATTAACTAAAGTCCATAATTTACATTAAGTCTCACTCTTTTTTTTTTTAAGTTTCACTCTTGGTGTTGTACTTTCTATGGGTTTTAACAAGTGTATAATGACATGTATCAATCATTACAGTATCCTAGAGTGTAGTTTGACTGCCTTAAAAATTCCCCATACTCTACCTATTCATCCCTCTCTCCCCTGAGCTACTTGTAACCACTGATTTTTTTTAAACTCTTTATAGTTTTGCTTTTTCTGGAATGTCATATAGTTGGAATTGTGTCATATGTAGCCTTTTCAGATTTGCTTCTTTTAGCTAACAATTTGAGGCCTTTTCCTTGCCTTTTCATGGCGTGATAATTCTTTTTATTTAATTGCTGAATAATATTTCATCGTTTGGATGTACCATAGTTCATCTATCCATTCCCTTACTCAGGAACATCTTGGTTTCTTTCTTTCTTTTTTTTAAAAAAAGATTTTATTTATTTATTTGAGAGAGCACAAGAGAGAGAGCAGAGGGAGAGGGAGAAGCACTCAGTGGGTAGCCTGTTGTGGGTTTTGATCCCGGGACCCTTGAATCATGAGCCCAGCAGGAAGGCAGATGCTTAATGGACTGAGCCACCTTGGCGCCCTGACATCTTGGTTTCTTCCAAGTTTGGTTACTTATAATTAAAGTTGCTACAAATGTGTGTATGTGCTGGGTAAATACCAAAGAGCATGATTACTGGAGTTCAATTTTTAAAATTGTTTATAAAAGTTTCATTTAGCTACCATTTTGTGCACTTTGTACCTTAGCTTTTGGATAACTGCATCCCTACGTTGTCAACATATACTTTAATACACTGTACTTTAAGATTAACAAAGGACATAAACAAAGGTTATTTTTTAAGTTTACTGTTATCATATCTTTATACTCTTTTTTTTTTAAAGTAATGTCTACCCTCAACATGAGGCTCAAACCCACAACTCTGAAATCAAGAGTTGCATGTTCTACTAACTGAGCCAACCAGGAACCCCTACATTCTTGCATAGGATTTAAGAATGCCAGCTTAGGTTGGCATTTACCTTACTCCCAGAACTTGAGCATATGACTCACACAATTTGAATAGATTAACCTTCAGTTAAAAAAAAAAACAAACTCTTTCCTTTAGATTGAGTATAGTCTCATGGCTTTTTACAGACTTCACATGCTTCAGTTGACTAGAATGGGTACTTTCTTTTTGAAAAAGCTACAATTTGGTTAGTGAGGGTCCTTTTATTTAGCAGTATTTCAAACAGTTTGGAAAACGTTTTCTGGCAACCACCAAGTGTCCTGGGCCTATCTTGATTTTCCCCATCTTTAGCATAAATTTAGTGATCTTTCAAGGATTTTTGACCGCTATTTATGGGGAAGGTAATAGAGACCAAGAGGTAGGCCTTGGGGTTCTCCGTGAGCATAGGGTGTAGACAGGTACTACACCCTTCAGGGGCTGCCCAGTGTCCCTCTTAGTGATAGAATTAGAATCCCTTTAAAGCAGATGAGTTCAGGGGCACCTGGGTGGCTCAGTCGTTAAGCATCTGCCTTTGGCCCAGGGTCCTGGGCTCGAGCCCCTGCTCAGCAGGAAGCCTGCTTCTCCCTCTCTCACTCCCCTTGCTTGTATTCATTCTCTTGCTGTGTCTCTGTCAAATAAATAAATAAAATCTTAAAAAAAAAAGTAGGTGAGTTCATACTGATGTTTCTCATTCAACTCTATACTTTGTTCTAATGCTAAAATATTTTTAAATTAAATTTTACCTTTTTTGAACATGCACAGATTTTTTTTTAATTTATGCTGCCAAAATAAGTTTACAGGAGCTTCCTGTCAGTTAAATATCTTTGATCACCTTCTTAGGAGGTGCCTTTTCCAAAACCTTCAGACTCTCAAAGTCAATTTTTAGAGCTCAATTAATTATAACACATTTACACAAATCACACAGCTTCAAGTCACAGTTCATTGGCAGAAAGTACTCTTGTCTGAAAAAACAGAAGTTTTAACTCACACATACTAAAACAGAATTACTCACAGTCAACAGTGATAATAGTCAACCAGAGTGCCCATTAAAATGAAATTTTCCTGTAATGGGTCTCCCTTTTGTGGTCTATGGGAAGGATTTAATCTCTGAAAATGTGAAGCTCTTCTCATCTTCTCTCTCCTCCCTCTTAATTGAGGAGGACTCTTTCGGTTATTTTATGCTATAAACAAGTCTCTAGTTACCAGAATCCTGGCTTCATCAGTGGTGGGGGTGCTGATTTGCCCATACCTGTTGTGCCTTCTGTTTTTAATCTTTCATGCCAGCCATGTGTCTCTACTCTAGCCATTTACCTCACTCCCAAGCCTGGTTTATGAGCTAATGCTTTACTTTCATTTTTAATCCCTTTCTACATCTAGGGCAACAAATGCTCAGGACTGTGTGAAAGAATATCCTTCTAGTTCCACTGTATTGAATTTTCTAGAAGGCCCCAGAATTCCCGGGTGGCCAGATATCAATGCCTCCCTTAGGCAGTCATGACAGCTGGGGGGCTTCATTCTGTTTTTATATCGCTTTCCAAATACCGTAATGCAGCCCCTGCTATTAAGCTGCAGTGGTTATATAAAGATTTTGAATAGATTTCCATCAAAATAGTCATGCCCCCAGATTTTAAAGGAAGTCTTGACTTTATTAAAGGACATAGTTTTAGCAATGAGTCAGCTGAAGCTTCTTAGAGCCTCCTTGTCCTACCCTGAGTTCAGCAACCTATAGGAAGTAGGCTCACCAGGTATGGAGAGTCCCTGATCAGTGCTCCTCATTTTTTCTTCTTTCTTTCTTTCTTTCTTTCTTTCTTTCTTTCTTTCTTTCTTTCTTTCTTTCTTTCTTTCTTGATTTCTTTCTTGATTTCTCTTTCTTTCTTTCTTTCTTTCTTTCTTTCTTTCTTTCTTTCTTTCTTTCTTTCTTTCTTTCTTTCTTTCTTTCTTTCTTTCTTTCTTTCT
>LNAC01000729.1:303818-318344 GCA_002007465.1 Ailurus styani
GGGGGGTAGGGAGGGAAAAATAATGAAACAAGATGGGATGGGGAAGGAGACAAACCATAAGAGACTCCTAATCTCACAAAACAAACTGAGGGTTACTGGGGGGTGGGAGGGTAGGGATAGGGTGGATGGGTTATGGACATTGGGGAGGGTTTGTGCTTTGGTGAATGCTGTGAAGCCTGATGATTCACAGACCTGTACCCCTTGGGCAAAGAATAAAAATAAAATAAAAAAAAATACCTGCTTTGTGTGACTCTGTAAGAGCCACAAATCTCTTGTCTATTTGATGGCCTCAGAGAAACTCAGTCCTTTGTAGGTAACCTAGCAAAGGGGTAAACTCAGTTAAACAGACTCTACAGAAGGGCTTCGAGGTATAATTTTAAAACTCCAATACAAAAAAAAAAAAAGTCCATCTTCTGGCATCCTTATAGCTTGTACTTCCCATACAATGTCCAGTGTCTAAACCCAAACTCATGGCCTTCCCTTCCAGTCTGATATCTCCTGGTGACCCCTCTGGATGAAATGCTACCATCTTCTACCTGGCTGTCCAAATGAGAGTCCTGGAGCACTTTCTGATGGCCCCTGTAAATCCTCACCACTGTTGCCCTGGAAACTTCCTGATATTGCTCCTTGCTCCATGTCCATCATGCTCTCTTGGCCACATCCCCATGATCTTGCCCTTGGTCTCCCATGACAGCCTTGCTACAGAGCATCTCTCAGCTTCTCCCTCCACAGTAGTTGCTGCACATGCCCACGTGCTGGGTCTTTGTTGGGTTCTCTGGCCACAGCAGTAGACTCATGGTGTAGATTGTGCTGAGGGCAGAGACCAATGACAAAACAGAACCTTCTGTTATCTAGTGATGTGTAAAGAATAAAACAGAACAGAGGGGTGGAACGATGGTGAAGGGCCAGGAGTGATATGGGATCCTGTCTGATCTCAGTTGGCAGGGGGATTGAGGCAACATAAGCAGGTAGCCAGGGTAGGGAAGTTGTCAGCCAGGGCATCTGACAAGAGGACACTGAGCCTGGAATAGCACATGCAAAGGTGAGGGTTAGAAGGAGAGCATTGACTTGTTGGGGAGCTATGGGGAGGCCAGAATGTGTGGGGGGCACAGGAGGAGGTGGGAAGAGAGCCCAGAGAGGTAGGCAGGGGCTGCATAGACTCTGAGAAAGATAATGGATTGGAATCCAAGTGAGATGGGAGCCACTGGAGGTTTTGAGTAGTTTCCTCAAGTACCATTTAGGTTGCCTGTGAGAAGAGACCACAGAGCAAGGAAGTTAGGGGGCTTTTGTAATGACCCAGGTGGGAGAGATTGATGGCTCATACTAGGAAGGTGGGGGTAGTAAGAAGCAATCCGATTCTGGGTATATCCACCTGAGAGTCTATCCAAACTAAATCCATCATCCAGCCAAGGCAAACTCTTAAAACTCAATCTGCCTCATCCCTCCCTGTTCAAAACTCAGCAGGAAAGTGTATGAAGATGCCTGCCCACAACTACCCATAGGGCACTGCTGTCAACTCGCACCCATTTCCTCGTGGGGATACAGGGATGAAGAGCTAGGTCTTCTCGTTTTTCAGGAGAAGCAGAAATGTCAAATTTTTATGTGAAATTGTTCAAATCATACCCTTTAAAATAACGAAGTTCAAATGAGACATGTCACTGGTGAGAGTTTGACTTCTGTTCATAGGAAGTAGTTGCAAAGTTTGCTGGATGGAAAAAAGTGACAGAATGAGTGGGCATAAAAAAGATGAAATATTTACACAGTTTAGGTTTTTTAAATATTACTGTTGGTCTTTAAACTTTTCCCCTTGATATAGCTAGGTGTGATTGGGACAGGAGGGGGTAAGGGGAGGTTGGTGGAGGGCAAACCCCCAGGGAAAGTGGGATGTGTCAAGACCTCCAAAGGGGGGTGGGATTGAAGGGAGCCTTATGACAGCAGTCCTCACATTGTGTTGTAATCACCAGGCACTGTCCATGTCTGCTGTTAGGTATAAGGACAAAGACAAAGAGGGCAAATAATCCTGAAGGAAGATTGGATTTGCAGCCTTGAACTTTACATGATGCTGTTCAGAAGAAGATGCCCCTGTTCCCAGCAATGACCAAGAGTCAGACACTTTGCTTATTATGAATGATCAATATTAAAGCATCCACGGTGGTTTCACCAGTAGTTTAAAGCTTTTATTAGCTTTGACTATTTTTTCATTTAACAACATTACATTACAGCTATAGGGGGACAAGTCATATTTCAATGTTAGAGAGGATAGGTAGCCACTGTGGGCAACTGATTTCAAGACATGGAGATGTGGCAGGAAGCCATGGGTCTGGGAGTCAGATGCCAGAAGCAGTGGTTGTATGATATGTTCACATCACTTAATATATGTGACACCCAGGGTTTGCTTTTAAGGATGAAATAAGTATGTAACTCCTTGGCATGGTACTTGTGTGCTCACATGTGCTCAATAAACGGTAACTGGCACAGAATTATTTTGACATAATTGGCTTATTTCTTTCTCTGGTAAACAAAGCCTAGTCTCAGAATCCCCAATTTCTACATTAATTTCTTACTGATACTTTGATACACTGTAAATAATATAGTGTCGGCTACTGATACATCAACCACTCAGCCTACAACTCACCGGGTCCGTAAGCATTTATATGACTAAGATGAATTTTAGGACTGGTTTGGAATGGCAGCTGCTTGCCCTGTGTGATTACAGGAACATAAGGAGATTTATCCAAGAACACCTTTCCAATCAGCTTACTGATGCCTGAAAAGTTAGAATGAGGAATTAATTTATTTAACTTTGTTTCATGTTAATTAATCTCCTTGGATTAAACCTGACAGCCATTTAGTGTGAATGATGTTGTTAGTGCTTTTTCTAAAAAAGGCAGGGATGGGGAAGTGGGTGAGGCAGGGTGACACAGGGGACAAGACTGTGATGCTGGTGTGGCTGATGCAATCTTTGCCAACTTCTGGATGCTGTGGTCTGAGAAATCCCCAACTCACCATCCCCCGGATTTAATCTGGACATATCTAGCCACTATCTGCAGGCACAGAACGTCCTGAAAGTTTCAGTCTCTGAGCTAGTAGGACCTTAGTTATATTTCAGATTAAAGTTACCATTTATTACTATCTCCGTAAGTATGTCATTTGGTATAATCTTTCTGGGAAACAATCTGGTTATATGCGTCTGGAACTTTGAAATACTCTTTGATACATGTATTCAACTTCTAAAAACCTCATCTAAAGAAATAATCAGAAATTCTGAAAAAAGGGCACCTGGGTGGCTCAGTGGGTTAAAGCCTCTGCTTTCGGCTCAGGTCATGATCTCAGCATCCTGGGATCGAGGCCCGCATCGGGCTCTCTGCTCAGCAGGGAGCCTGCTTCCTCCTCTCCCTGTCTCTCTGCCTGCCTCTCTGCCTACTTGTGATCTCTCTCTCTGTGTCAAATAAATAAATAAAATCTTTAAAAAAAAAAGAAATTCTGAAAAAAAGATGTAAACAAATGTTCATATTGGTGTCTATTTTTTATAGACACAAAAAAGAATGAAAGAAACATGATGTCTAAGAGTAGAGGAACAGTTAGGCAAGTGATGATACATCTATGAAATAGCAACCAGCATTTTAAAATATGTCATCAGGAAGTCTTAATAACTTGAAGGAATATATATTATATATTTTATATTTTATGATATTATAATTAATATAATATATTACATATAATATATATTATGTAATATATATATTATACTATAATGTTAAATGAAACAAATCAGGCTACAAAGCAGCATGCAGTATCACATGTGTGGAGAGGACTGTTACTGCTCTGTACAGACACTGGGCTTGGTGCTGCTTTCATGCCTGTGATGGGTGCAGGGGGTGGCCAAGATTTAAATATGGCCAACATGGCTGGAGTACATGTTTCCTGTTCTTGCCTAAGCAGTGTTCTTCTTACCTTCATTTGGTCTTAGAAACACTCTTCTCTGTGGAGCCCATTATACAAGAGTCAATTCAAAACTCAGCCCTGATCAATTAGTGCACCCCATTTTCCTGCTTTGGTGACTGGATCTTGGGTGAACATGTGGTCAGTCAGGCTAGAGTTCTGCCAGCACCTTGGGATAGATGCGCTTTTCCACTGGGAGTGTGAAACTTTCAGCAGGAAGGTAGGCTGCAGCAACTGGGAGCCACTGGTACCCTACGGAGAGGCCCTGACTGAGAATCAGACCCAATTGAAGCAGCAGAGAGGGAACATGTCATGGAGAGAAACAGACAGATAGAACTATGGCATTTTCTTTGGAGACCTGGCTTCAGACCTGCCTAAAACCGCATCTAACACTTGAAATTCACAAATAAAGTGAGCCCTAAAATTCCATTTTCATTGTTGCTTTCCCTTTTCATATGTCTTATCATTTTCCATCAGAAGAATCCTCTTGAAAAAGGACTTTGGGGTTTTAGATGTTTAGTTGTAGGCTATTTGTGGTTGGCTGCTAAAATGAACTCATAGAGTATTAGTTTGCACTAACCAGACTACCATGTCCAGAAAGGTGACCAACCTGACTTAATTGGTGAAAACCACACATGGCATTGGGCTGGGTTTTGGGCACTAGACTGCAGGAGGGAGCGGATCAGCCAGGAGTGTCTGGAGGAAAACGGCCAGGGTGCTGAGGGACCTCAAGCCCACAGCATATGAGAAACGGTTGGAAGAACCACGGCTGTCTGGAGAGGGAAAGCAAGGCAGGCAGGAAAGCTGCCTTCAGGTGGGGATTCATGTAGAAGAAGAAGTCTTCTTGCTCTGGCACAAGAGCTGGGGCAATGGGAAGAAGCCTTCTTGGACCACAGTCTCAGCTCAGTGCAAGACCCAGATTTCCAAAACTCAGCATGGGCCACAGGGCTGCCCAAGAACACAGCAAATTTGAGAAGAGTTGGAAAACCACTTGGCAAGAATGTAGTTGAGAGATTTCTGAGACTGGTTTACCTTCAGGGCACTTCCCCGGGGATTGTAGTATTCTATAAAAATGTCAAGCTATTGGCTCTTTCTTTCATTGAGATTAGTTGGCAGCTAGCTGGGAACAAGTTGTCTGCTTAACATTTTTGGCCTAATCAGAGGTTGGCCTTGATTCTAAATGTTTTTTAATCACTCCTTCAGTGGCCAAGTGAACTGAAGGGAGGGTCTTGCCCAAAAACGCTGAAACAGAGTGAGTTGGAGTTTCTACGATTCTTCACAGCCCTTGCTCTTTCAAATCGCACTTACCTGTTTTGACTTTCCAGTGTTTTCCATGGGTGAGGCCATGGTGAGGTGGGCTGACCTGAGATTTCACCTGGAAAAGGCAGGATGAAGCTAGTAGGAACTATAACACCCTAAAACACCCAGTTTTTTGTTTTTGTTTTTGTTTTTAAATGGTATCTCTTTTCTTCCTGAGTTGTCAAATGCTCCCAGGGAAAATTCGAGTCCAGTGAGGATCGAGAGTTTGATTCATAGGTGTGACCCTAGTGCCTGGCTCAGAGCGTGGCACATAGGTCCTCAACAAATATTCATTGAATGAAAGCATGAAAGGTCTTATTTATTTATTTATTTATTTATTTATTTATTTATTTAGTTTTCGTTCCATCCACGTTGTTGCCAATGGCAAGATTTCGTTTTTATGATGGCTGAGTAGTATTCCATTGTATATTTATACCACATCTACTTTATCCATTCATCTGTTGATGGACATCTAGGCTCTTTCCATAGTTTGGCTATTGTGGACATTGCTGTTATAAACATTGGGGTGCATGTGGCCCTTCGGATCACTACATTTATAACTTCGGGGTAAGTACCCAGTAGTTCAATTGCTGGGTCATAGGGTTCTATTTTCTACTTTTTGAGGAACTTCTATACTGTTTTCCAGAGTGACTGCACCAGCTTGCATTCCCACCAATGATGTAAGAGGGTTCCCCTTTCTCCACATCTTCACCAGCCTCTGTCATTTCCTGGCTTGTTAACTTTAGCCATTCTTATTGGTGTGAGGTGGTAGCTCATTGTGGTTTTGATTTGTATTTCCAGGATGACAAGTGGTATGGAGCATTTTTTCATGTGTCTGTTGGAAATTTGTATGTCTTCCTTGGAGAAATATCTGTTCATGTCTTCTGACCTTTTCTTGATTGGATTATTTGTTCTTTGGGTGTTGAGTTTGATCATTTCTTTATAGATTTTAGACACTAGTCCTTTATCTGATATGTCATTTGCAAGTATCTTTTTCCACTCTGTCAATTATCTTTTGGTTTTGTTGACAGTTTCCTTTGCTGTGCAAAAGCTTTTTATCTTGATGAAGTCCCAGTAGTTCATTTTTGCCATTGTTTCCCTTGCCTTTAGAGACATGTCTAGCAAGACGTTGCTGTGGCTGAGGTCACAGAGGTCGCTGCCTGTGTTTTCCTCTAGGATTTTGATGGATTCCTGGCAAACATTTAGGTCTTTCATCCATTTTTGTCTATTTTTGTGTATGATATAAGGAAATAATCCAGTTTCATTCTTCTGCATGTGGCTGTCCAGTTTTTCCAACACCATTTTTTGAAGAGACTGTCTTTTTTCCATTGGATATTCTTTCCTGGTTTGTCAAAGATTGGTTGACCATAGAATTGAGGGTCAATTTCTGGGTTCTCTATTCTGTTCCATTGATCTGTGTATCTGTTTTTGTGCCAATACCGTGCTGTCTTGATGATTATTACTTTGTAATACAGTTTGAAGTCCAGAATTGTGAGACCTCCAGCTTTGATTTTCCTTTTCAACATTCCTTTGGCTATTCCGGGTTTTTTTTTTTTTCTGGTTCCATACACATTTTAGGATTGTTTGTTCCAGCTCTGTAAAAAATGCTGATGGTATTTTGATAGGGATTGCACCGAATGTGTAGATTGCTTTGGGTAAGAGACATTTCAACAATATTTGTTCTTCCAATCAATGAGCATGGAACGTTTTCCCATTTCTTTGTGTCTTCCTCAATTTCTTTCATGAGTATTCTATAGTCTTCTGAGTACAGGTTCTTTGCCTCTTTAGTTAGATTTATTCCTAGGTATCTTATGGTTTTGAGTGCCATCGTAAATGGGATCTACTCCTTAATTTCTCTTACTTCTGTATCATTGTTGGTCTATAGAAATGCAACTGCTTCTGTGCACTGATTTTATATCCTGCGACTTTGCTGAATTCCTGTACAGTTCCAGCAATTTTTTGGTGGAGTCCTTTGGGTTTTCTACATAGAATATCATGTCATCTGGGAAGAGTGAAAGGTTGACTTCTTCTTCGACAATTTGTATGCTTTTTATTTCTTTTTGTTGTCTGATTGCTGAGGCTATTTCCAGTACTATGTTGAATAAAATAACAGTGGTGATAGTGGACATACCTGTTGTGTTCCTGACCTTAGGAGAAAAGCTCTCAGTTTTTTCCCCATTGAGAATGACATTTGTTGTGGGCTTTTCATATATGGTTTTTATGATATTGAGGTATGTTCCCTCTGTCCCTGCCCTGTGAAGAGTTTTAATCAAGAAAGGGAGGGGCACCTGGGTGGCTCAGTGGGTTAAAGCCTCTGCCTTTGGCTCAGGTCATGATCTCAGGGTCCTAGGATCAAGCCCTGCATCAGGCTCTCTGCTCAGCAGGGACCCTGCTTCCTCCTCTCTCTCTGCCTGCCTCTCTGCCTACTTGTGATCTCTCTCTCTCTGCCACATAAATTTTAAAAATCTTAAAAAAAAAAGAAAGGATGTTGTACTTTGTCAAATGCTTTTTTTTTTTTTGCATCTATTGAGAGGATGATATCGTTTTTGTCCTTTTTTTTTTAATTGTGGTGTATCACATTGACTGATTTGCAGATGTTGAACCACCCTTGCAGCCCAGGAATAAATCCCACTTGGTCGTGGTGATAATCCTTTCAATGTACTGTTGGATCCTATTGGCTAGTACCTTGATGAGAAATTTTGCATCCGTGATCATCAGAGATATTTGTCTATAATTCTCTTCAGTGGGATCTTTGTCTGGTTTTAGGATCAAGGTAATGCTGCCTCATAGAATGAGTTTGGAAGTTTTCCTTCCATTTCTATTTTTTGAAACAGCTTCCAAAGAATAAGTATTAATTCTTCTTCATATGTCTGGTAGTCTTCCATTGGAAGTCCATTTGGCCCTGGGCTTTTGTTTGTTGGGAGACTTTTGAGTACTGTTTCAATTTCCTTGCTGGTTATGAGTCTGTTCAGGTTTTCTACTTCTTCTTGTTTTAGTTTTGGTAGTTTATATGTTTCTAGGAGTGCATCCATTTCTTCCAGATTGCTTCATTTTTTGGCATATAATTGCTGATAATATTCTCTTAGAATTGTTTGTATTTCTTTGGTGGTTGTGATCTCTCCTCTTTCATTTATGATTTTATTTATTTGGGTTCTTTCTCTTTTCCTTTTGATAAGTCTGGCTAGGAATTTATCGATCTTATTAATTCTTTCAAAGAACCAGCTCCTAGCTTGGGTGATCTGTTTTCCTGGTTTTTTGATTTGTATATCATTGATTTCTGCTCTAATCTTTATTATTTTTCTCTTCCCACTGGATTTAGGCTTTATTTGCTGTTTTTTTCCAGCTCCTTTAGGTGTAAGGTGTATTTGAGACCTTTCTTGTTTCTTGAGAAAGGCTTGTATTGCTGTATCCTTCCCTCTTAGGACTGCCTTTGTTGCATCCCAAAGGTTCTGAACTGTTGTGTTTTCATTTTCACTTGCTTCCAGGTATTTTTTTAAAAATTTTTCCTTAATTTCCTGGTTGACCCATTCATTCTTTAGTAGGATGTTCTTTAACCACCACGTATTTATGTTCCTTTCAATTTTTTGCTTGTGGTTGGCTTCAAGTTTTAAAGCATTGTGCTCTGAAAATGTGCATGGTATAATTTCCACCTTTTTGTACCAGTTAAGACTTGATTTGTGACCCAGTATGTGTTCTCTTCTGGAGAATGTGACATGTGCACTCGAGAAGAATGTGTATTCTGCTACTTTAGGATGAAATGCTCTGAATGTATCTGTGAAGTCCATCTGGTCCAGGGCGTCATTCAAAGGCCTTGTTCCCTTGTTGATCTCTGCTTAAATGATCTCCCCTTTGCTGTGAGTGGGGTGTTCAAGTCCCCTACTATTATTGTATTATTATCAGTGAGTTTCTTTAATTTTGCTATTAATTGGTTTCTATATTTGGCTGCTTCCAAGTTAGGGGCATAAATACTTACACTTGTAAGATTTCCTTGTTGGACAGACTCTTTTTTTAATGATATAGTGTCCTTCTTCATCTCTTAATAGAGTCTTTGGTTTGAAATCTAGTTTGATAGAAAAATGACTACTTCAGGATTTTCTCTTTATCTGTGAAATTTGCAAGCTTCACTATTATATGCTGATGTGTTAACCTATTTTTACTGATTTTTGAGGGGTGTTCTCTGTGCCTCCTGGACTTGAATGCCTCTTTCCTCCCCCAGATTAGAGATGTTTTCACCTATAATTTTTCAAAGAAACCTTCTGTCCCTCTCTCCCCCTTTTCATCTTCTGGGACCCCCATTATCCAGATATTATTTTGCTTTATGGAATCGTTGAGTTCTCTACATCTCCCTTTGTGATCCAGTAGTAGTCTTTCTTCTTTTCAGCATCCTTGTTTTCCATCATTTTTTCTCTTATATCACGGACTCTCTGTGCTGCCTTATTTATCCTCATTTTTATAGCTTTCATTTGGGACTACATCTCTTACTAGCATTTTTAATTTTGGCCTGACTAGATTTTAATTTTTATTTTTACAGTAAGGGACTCTCTGGTGTCTTTTATGCTTTTTTTCAAGCCCAGCTAGTATCTTTATAATCATTATTTTATTTATTTATTTATTTATTTTAAACTTACATTTTTAATAATATTATTTTTTAAAAACTTGGGAGCCGGGATAGGTGGCTGCAGGGAGGAGCCAGAGCTTTACCCCTCTACTACCAGCCACTTAGGAGAAGGGTTAGGAAAGGGGCACTCAACCAAGCCCCATAACTTTAAGTCCCTAAGGACTGTGGGATAAACAACCCTAGGCTCAAAGGGGGTGGAATCAGGAGGATGGGGAACCCAGAACCTGGGGTGAAGTTGGAGGCAAATACCCTGGGGGTGGTCAGGACATTTCTCAGAGGCCCAGGGTCCACGTAGGCATCCACATGAGTAACCCCTTCCCCCAAAAGGCTCTGCAGAGACCAGGCCTGGCCCAGGGCCACTGGAGGGCAAATCTTGGCACCTGCCCCCAACGAGTCCAGTTCCTACCTGAAGTGGGTGGATGGAGGCTGCCCATTTTAGATGCTCAGTCTCTTCATTCTGTCTTCTGCTCCCTGGGGCTGGGAGGGGTGGGGCAGGCAGGCGGAGCTCTGGGTGGCCATGGCAAGGCCTTTACTGGGAGGCCTGTGACATGGGGTTCTCTGATTTGCTTTCTTGGCTGGATGGAGGCTTGCTGTTCCAGGGGCTGTTGGTGCCCAGGGCGGGGGAGTTGTTAAAGCTGTCCTCATCGTGAATGGCCGTTGGCTGCGTCAAACTGGGTGTTCTCCAGCCAGGTGATGAGCCTCTCGTCCTCCTCCCTGAACTCCCCGCCCATCAGGGTGGGCTCCCCCACCACCATCACATCAGGTACCTGGCTGGAGAGGGCGAAGGCGCTGGCTGGGCTTTTCTTCTTGCTGTTGCTGTTGTTGGTGTTGCCACCCCCCGAGCTCGTGGTGCTGCCCCCTGACATCTTTCGTTTCTGCCGCTTGCTGGGCTGCTGCCGTGCGGGCTCCGTGGGGGGTGCTACCATGCGCTGCCACTTCTGGAAAAAGCAGGTCTTGAGGCAGTCACGGGGGCTGAGGCTGTAGGTCTTGTGGTGGGACATGAGCTCCTGCATGGGCTTGAGTATCACACAGAGTCGGAGGTAGTTGAGAGTGGAGTTGGACAGCCCACACCGGGTGATATTTTTGGAGAGCTGATCCAACATCTGGGGGTCCTGGGCATGCATGGCAAGGATGATGCGGGGGATGAGCTCTCTGTGCTGCCGGATGCTGAAGTGCCATGTCTTTATCCACATCATGTCGTCGAACATGAACTCTAGGTACAACCGGCCCTCCACACACACCTGGGTGAACATGGGTTTGCTGTGCTGGGTCACCATACTGACTTGGTCACAGTCAAGTGACACAAAGTTGCTGTGGAATGCCTCCTTGGGATGCTTAAGCACATAGTACAGCTCCGTAGCACCCCCTTCAAAGATGCTGCAGAAGTAGCGTGGGATCAAGGTCCGGCCAATGGTATATCTCTTTGATCCATCCTCCAGGCAGAAAGTGATGGTTAACATGGCATCATCCTCAAAGAACTCAGTTGTGAAAGCATCCCACCAGAGATTGTCACACTCTTCTGTCCAGTTTTGAAGCCGTTTGTTAAGCTCAAATATTCTGTAGTCAGTTTGGTTGCCATATGGTGTGTGCCTACCAATCCCAGGTTCCAGGTATGTAGGCGGGTACATGGGAGTTGGGCCCACATCCGATTTAGCATGGTGCCGGGATGGAAGGGCGGGGGAAGGCGTTGCCGTTCGGGGGCTCCTTCGGTGAGTACAGCTTGAATGACTTTGAGGAACAACCTGGGAGAACTGAGGGGGCCAGGAGAGGTGCAGGGAGCAGCTGGAAGCCCAGAGGGGCCTTGGCAGGGGTGAGGACCGAGGGGGCCAACTTCAGCCGCTCATGTCCCGAGTGGGACAAGCAGGCCTGGCTGGGAGCTCCACTCCGCGGGCCGCACAAAGACTCGCACACACAGCCTCGGCCCGCCCCGCGGCGGCCACAGCCCCCGGGGAAAGTTACAAGGGCCACTGGGCCGGGTGCTGGGGGCCAGGGGGCCGGCCTGGGGGGCGGGGGGCGGCGGGGAGTCCGGAGCCTTCTTTGTTTGCAAGGTTTCCCTCAACAATGGCTGCTCCGCTCTTTCCTCTCTCCTCCTCCTCCTCCTCGGCTCTCCCCGCCGCCGCCTCTCGCTGCCTCTGCCTCCAAGCAGCCCGCCCGCCCTCCCCAGGCCAGCAGGCCCCTCCGCCGGGGCACCAGGAGAGGCAGGGCCCGGCACTCACACTCACTCACACTTGCACAAGCACGGACACACGCAGGGCCCGCCGGCTCCCTTCCTTTTCTCCCTTTCTATCCCTCCCTCCCTGCTCGCTCCTATAATCATTATTTTAAATTATAGTTCAGAAATCTTATATCCATATTGATTAAATCCCTGGCAGTGCGTACTACCTCCTGTTCTTTCTTTGGGGTGAATTTCTCTATTTTATCAAGTTGCCCAGAAAAGAATAGGAGAAAGAAAAGAGAAAAGACAGCAATAACAACAACAACAGGAAAAAACCAAAACAAACCAGAAAAAAACAAAAACAAAACAAATAAGAAAAAAAAATTGAAACAGAAAACTAGATCCTGGGTAGATTTTGGTGTGCTTATTACAGAAAACTAGATCTAAAGTAGGAAAGAAAGAAAAACTCATATATTTTATATATATACATGTATGTGTATATATATATACACACACACACACACAAAAATAAAATAAAATAAAATAAATAAAATGAAAGCTTCAAGAATAAAAAATATCATAAAAATTAAAAAGAATTAAAAAATTAGAAAATAGCTGAAAAAATAATACTGGAAGACTAAGGAATAAAAACAAAAACAAAAACAAATACAAATCCTATATACTGTTTTCCCCAAGAGTTGAAGCTTTGCCACCCTCTATGATCAGTGAACTTGCAGGGAGCCAGCTGTTTGTGCTGGTCTTCTGGGGTAGGAGCCCAGAATGGGAAAGAAAAGCTCATATATATATGTACAAAAATAAAATAAAATAAAGTAAAATAAAATAGGGGCACCTGGGTGGCTCAGTCGTTAAGTATCTGGCTTTGGTTCAGGTCATGATCTCAGGGTCCTGGGATGGAGCTCCCTGCTCAGCAGGAAGCCTGCTTCTCTGTCTCCCACTCCCCTTGCCTGTGTTCCCTCTCTAGCTGTCTCTTTCTGTCAAGTAAAAAAAAAAAAAAAAAAAGAAAGAAAGAAAGAAAGAAAGAAAGAGAATAAAATAAAATAAAATAAAATAAAATAAAATAAAATTTTATTGCTCTGGGGCGCCTGGGTGACTTAGTGGGTTAAAGCCTCTGCCTTCAGCTCAGGTCATGATCTCAGGGTCTTGGGATAGAGCCCTGCATTAGGCTCCCTGCTCAGCGGGGAACCTGCTTCCCCCTCTCTCTCTGCCTGCCTCTCTGCCTACTTGTGATCTCTCTCTCTCTGTCAAATAAATAAATAAAATCTTTAAAAACACTTTTTTATTGCTCTGATTCTCAGGAGCCCTTGCCCTTGTGGAAATGTGCCCCATTTGCCAGGGTGCCAGGTTCTATGTAAGTGACTCCAGATTCTACTATGTGGCCCTGTTTTCTCCCTGAAGACTTTCAGTGCCAAAGGGGGGATGGATATGGTTGCGCCCCACTCTCAGCCCCAGAACTGGAAGTTTTTGCCCCCAATTCTTTAGTGAGCCCTCACAGAAAAGCAGTCAGTCCCTCTCATCTCCCTGGTTTCTATCCGAACTCTGTGTTTACCTAGCCTGTGAATGAGCATTTTTATATCAAGTATGCAACTGAGTTTTAAGGTTCAAATTAATGGACTCCTGGGGTATGGATCTGCACTGTTCCTCCCGGGGGAGAAAAGGGGTTTCCCTGTGCTTCCGTCTTTTGTTGGGCCCTTGTTTGGAGAGTGGTCACATGACCGGGCAGCGGTTCACAATTTATGGCAACAGAGAGCAGAAAGCCGGCACCTAGATTTGCTGTTTTTAGCCAGCTTCCCTGCTCCTATGCCTGGGAACTCTGCTGTACTCAGGCTCTCCTGTTCTTCTTATGACCCTGGGGATCCTGAGACCACACTGTCCCACCTGGGATTCCACCCCACTTTGCCAACAGAGCGCCTTTAAGCCAAGGATGTCCCCCACTGTAGCAGACTTCTGAAAGTTCTGATTTTGTGCCCTGCTACGTATAATATTTTGTGGTAACCTCCTTAATCCGGCTCCCTCCCCTCCACTGTATCTTCTGATATATCACCCCGGATTCAAGTCTCTGCACCTCCTACCTTCCAAAAAGTGTAAGTCTGCACCTCCTACCTTCCAAAAGCATTTCTATTTGTAGAATGGAAGTGTTTCTTTTCTCAGATCTCCAATTGATTTTGCAAGTGTTCAGAATAGTTTGATAACTATCTAGCTGTATTTGAGGGACCAGACGAACTTAGGGTCCACTACTTCCCTGCCATCTTAGCTCCTCCCCTGCAATTTTAAATTTTTTAAACTGTGTTTACCACAGTTCATTTATTATTTATCCACTGATGGACATTTGGGTTGTTTTCAGTCTTTTTCTTTTTTGGTTTTTTTTTAGACATTAGGCCTTATTTTTTTTTCTTAAGATTTTATTTATTTACTTGAGAGAGAGAGAGAATGAGAGACAGAGAACATGAAGGGGGAGGGTCCGAGGGAGAAGCAGACTCCCCCCCCCCCCAGC
>LNAC01000729.1:325943-453167 GCA_002007465.1 Ailurus styani
GGGGGCCGGAGGGAGCCGCGCAGCCCCGTGAGCCCTCCCCAGACCGGCGAGTCCCCCCGGAGACGAGTTCTCGAGGTCTGAGGCTGTGCAGCCCGTGGGCACGGCGGCGTCCTGAGGCGCTCGCCCGGGGCGGGAGTGGGGAGGGCGACCCGGCACTCCCGAACCGAGGCCCCGCCGCCTCTGCTGGTGCGCTCTGCTGGGGGAACACCGCCGACCTATTTCTCGGTGCCCGGCGCGGGGTGTCCTGCGCTTGCAGGACTTAATTCCGCACCGCCGGGAGGCCGGGGTAAGCGCCGCGGTGACTGCCCAAACTGAGGTCTCGGTTCCCTGGGGCCTGTCAGCGAAGCACTGCAGGCGGGGGCTGGGGGGGGGGGACTGGAGGTCAGCGGGAAGCGGGAAGATCGCGCAGGACCTTGCTGGGGAGTTTGCGGGAAGGAAGAGGGGTGGGAGCGGGCCGTACCCTGAACCCCGCATCCTGCTGCTGGACAGCCCGCAGCCGGCGGCTCGCACCCCCGCCCCCCGCATGTCGCGCCCCGCGCCCCTGGGGCCCGCCTCACCCGGCGTCTGCCCGGGTCCCCCAGCGCGCGTTGACGTCGGTCGCGGGGCCGCCCGCAGCTCCCGGCATTGGCTGGGAAGTCGATTGTCTCCGGCGGCTGCTCTTAGACTCGGGCTGGGTCTCTGAGCCCCGGAGGAAGCAGGCGTGTGTTGAATTTCTCTTTGACCCGTACGGTGGAATAAACAGGAAACGACGAGCACCCAGCCCGGGCTCAGCACTTGCCTTTGTTGTGGGTCCTCTTTGCACAGTGGCCAGGAGGCTTCCCTGGGACCCCTGCCGGGTGCGCCGCCCGGGGTGGCGTTGGGGGCGCGCCGTGTAAGTACGCGGCTGGAGGGCAGTGGGCTCGGCTCAGGTTAATTCGCTGTGGTGGCGGAGAGGGCATTTGCTTGCTTCAAAACTTTTTTTTTTTTTAATTGGAAAAGGAAGAGGCTCCCCGTTGAGGCAGAGATTTTCAGGAGGACGACACGGACGCGTGGTGGGTGGGTGGCACCTGGAGAAGGCACGTCAGTCAGTGCCCTGGTTCCCGGTTTAGCTGGCGGGGCACCCTGCCGCCGGTCTGAACAGCGAGAAACTCTTTAAAGCAAGCAGGGCTTCTTTGCTCCTGGCCGGGCACGGGAATGATTGCTGAGTGGCATTGGCCACATAAGCTAGCTTAATTTTTGTTTTCCCCAAAGAGTCTTTTAATTAGCTAGAACTGTGTAATTTTGATTTGCTTCTTTTCTCTTTCTCTGTGCCCTATTACCTTCTCTTTATTTGCAATTACTTTGGCAGCTTCTTATCCCCAGGCCCCACTTACGGTTTAGGGCTGCTTTCCACGATGTTAATTGATTACTGTGATAAATATTCATTGATGACCTACTATGTGCTAGGCATTGTAGGCTGTGAGGTGAGGTAAGCTATTAGAGGATGTTGAGTTGGAGAGCTTACTTACTATAAGTTTCTTGCAATAGAGGTGGGTAGAGATGGTCAGCCGCCTTGGTCTTTGAAAATACATGGGTCTCGTGGCTGGCATGGAGCTTGGGGCCTCCTTTTATGGCTAGTACTAGGAAACTTCCTTTTAAAATGGCCCTTTCCATTTGTTTGGCTAGCCAAGAAAGATATCCTTCCATTTGTATCTCCCATGGAGCTTCTGGACTGAGCTTTGCATTAACAAGAAATGTTCTGTAGAGTCTGCTCTGAGAAACTGCCATTGCATCAAGCCAGGTTCAGCATTTTGTATGTGACTATTTAGTTCTTTCTAGTATATATATTGAATTTACTGTCATCTGTACATCTGTCTTTGTACTCTGCACAGTTCTCTTGCAACACATCCTTTATGTTCGGTAAAGGATCATAATGTCAAATTTGAGTCATTACATAGA
This sequence comes from Ailurus styani, assembly GCA_002007465.1. NCBI lineage: Eukaryota > Metazoa > Chordata > Mammalia > Carnivora > Ailuridae > Ailurus > Ailurus styani. The sequence continues at coordinate 327,861 of LNAC01000729.1, forward strand.
CAAATGAGTAGATCCGAATATTGCCCATCCCATGCACATTTATTGGATTATAATATTTGGTTTCCTATCAACCCTTGAATGCCATTTGATGGCCCTTGCAAAGCAGTGCTTTTTAAAACATGGGTAAATTCCTCATGATCTTTGAAAGCTTAATTCTTTTAAGAGCTTCACTTTGCAATTGACATTGAACACACTTAGGAATTAGGGCCAAGACTGTAAATGCTGGTTAGGATTTGCTGTAATGGAGTTGTAGCTACCTTCCTCCCTTGTTTTAAAAGACCCTTTTAATTTTCTTAACATTATTCTGTTGCCCTTGGAAGAGTTTGATGTCATTGGCCAAGGTTCTAGTTCATGTAGGTTTGTATTTACTATGGAGAAGACTTTTCCCACAGGGTTTTAGGACTGTCTCTTGAATCCTCTTGGGGACTTGGTTTGCATGACCACAGTCCTTCAGAGAAATCCAGCCAGTGCCACCTGCTTATTGAGGGCTTTTGTACCAATTTGTTAGCACATAATTTGAGAATCAAAGCCCCCACCCCCCCGCCTCTCCTCGCCCCCTGCCTTAGTATATACATACATAGACAAATATTTCCCCCATCTGCTGACAGTGTTCTAAGAATAGTTTTCTTGCCTGGCGCGCTGAGAGCAAGGACCCATCTGCAGAGGTGTTTACAGTTTGGGACTGTGCTGTAGTCTTGGTTGACTTAGCAGTCTGGCAAAGTAACCCTTGTAGCTCATGGGACACTGTCTGTTTTTCATCTGGGCTGCTGGAGAGGCAGTTCCCAGCTGGACAGGGCATCATAGAGAACTCAGAATGACTTTTGCTCTGTGAGGGTAGTTTCTGTCCTGATGTCAAGCAGAGACCCTTAAGCTCCGTCTGAATCCCTTTGCTGTCACCTAGCTATCAGTCACCCTGTGGTCTAGGCTGGAGAGGATTGCTCTGTGTAAAACCCAAGCACTCTCAGGGCTGGGGCAGAGACACTTGCTGTTGTGACACTTGCTCGTCAAATCTTTCTGGTAGTCCTTGCCATATTTCTTCTCATGTTTAATCATCTAGGCTTATGGAGTTTCCATGATGTGTCTGTCCTTTTGGGTGAGAGTTAGTAGAGAAGAAAGAAAACTCAAGGAGCAATAGCTGTAAAAAGATTATTCCATATTAACCTGGACAGTTTTTAGAAATGTTAAACATACTTGATGTAGATACATGGCTATTAAATATAAGCAGTAGCAAAATTGCCCTGTAGCCCCATCTTGCCCTTTTGTCCCCTCTTCCTCCTTCTCCCTTCCTCCCTCTAGTCCCTCCTCCCTCCCTCCGTCCTTCCCTGCCTTCCTTCCTCTTTTCCTCCCTCTCTCCCTTCCTCCTTCCTTCCTTCCTTCCTTCCTCCCTCCCTCCCTTCCTTTTTCCCTCCCTCCCCCCTCCCTTTCTTCCTGTCTCAGAAAACTCTTCTGGAAGCCATTATTTTCTGGTGTTAGAGTGACTTTCTGCCTACATGAGATTCTTTAGTCTAGAATTACACCTTGACCTATATTATGGGTGTGCATGGAACGTGAGTCTTAAGTTTTAAAATAGGAATGTAAAGTTTCTGTCTACTGTTTGCAAATTTAGGCCACAAGACCTGCCACTTTTTTAGGGAGATTGTGTGTGTGTGTGTGTTTGGTGTTATTCGTTTTACTGTTAGGCAACTGGAGCAAAGAGCCCCCAGCACCTGTACTGTTAATTGCTACAGAAATACCTGATTTCATATTCCCAGTGACTATTGTTTTTTCCTCTACCATAGGAGGAATTGAAAGTAGTGTTTGTGTTGTCTCATATCCATGTGAGATGGATTGTTTTTCTTTGAATTTCCACTAAAAATGGCACTTTGGCCTTTTAAGCTGTTTTTGTGAGGACTTTTCTTTCCACCAGGCTTGTTTTCCAGATAGGTCTTGGAAATTACGAAGAACATAGCTATAATTTCTCTCTTGATTGGCAGCTGAGAGCTTTTCCGAACAAAAATAAGGCGACACTGTGCCAAATGGTTGACTTTTCTAGAATAAAAACTCTAAAGGGTATGCAGAAAGTCCTCTGGTTAATATATTGGCATTCCCAGAACCCACTAAAACTCCGGCAGCCTGCCAGACACCACTTAATGAGAACGCAGAATGTCTGGCTCAAATCCCCACGAGCAGAAGGGGGTGGGGAGCTGATGTCCACACCCTTTATTAATTTTTAATGACTGTACTTTTGTTTTGCAGATTTTGCTCTGTACCCCCCTCACGACTGACCCCCACCACACCGCCCCTTCCCCCATCCATTTATTTACTCATTTACTTGGCATTGGAAAAATGTTGAGACTTTCAAGGTTAAGAATCCTGCTGAGGGATCATTTCTGTTTGCGTCGGTTCTTTTGTCGTTGCTTTTCTTTCTTTTTCTCCCCTCCCAACCCTTTTTCAGACGAGGAAGAGAGAAAAGGAACAGAAAAAGAGATGACAACGTTTTTTTTTTTATGATGCTTTATTGTCTGCTGGAAGAGAACCATTTACGAAACTTTAAGTTTGTCAGACAGTTTATATGACAGTGCAAGTTGGTGCTTGCCAAGCTCCAGACAGATTGCTAATGTTACATGACAGGGATAAATAAATTACCGCTGTCTGCAACACGCTTGCACTGCAAACGCACTCTGCAGCCGGTGTCCGGGCGCTGCGCATCCAAGGAGCCTGTCGGATGTGCAGCTGGGAGGAAGGCCTCTCTGCCTAGTGCCTAGAATTCTGTGACTTGGTTCGGAAATGAAAAGGGTGTGTCTCTCGCTTTTATTTTTGGCAGGGCTGCAGGGCAGCAGAATGGACGGAGCAGCTGTGTGTCCTTCGTGTCGCTGGGCAGCTCTGCCCCCTTGCCCTGCCCTTCCCCTCCCCCTCTGACCCCACCACATTCTTCCCTCTGCACCAACCAGGGGGCATGGCGCCTAGTCTTCCTCCTAGGGACCTGCTGCGGACAAAACTAAACTTTGTGCTCAGCTGCTCAGGCCTTCAGTTTTCCCGAAGCCAAGTTTCAAGCTGTTTACGGGTGCGTTCTTTCTGCAGGTGCAGACATTGAGAACAAATTGTCTGAGATAAGTGTGTGTGTGTGCTGCCCTGGGAGGGGGCTGGGTGGCACTCCTTGGGCATAATGTACTTTCATCTCTGGCAATTTGGATAGTCAGCTGGCAGAGTGACAGGTGTAATGAACTTAATGGTCTTGCTCTAGTTGTTAGCGGACACACCGCTCGTATTACAAAGCCACCTCCTAAGTTGGGCCCCTGCCAAATGCCTTGCTCTTCTCTTTGCAGACAAGATTCAGGGCCTGGACTACTCCAGTGACATGAAGGTCAGGAATTAGGTGGGTGTGAGCAAACATCTGTGTGTCCTCATCCACATGGTCCCTAAATGGACCTCGAATTTCTCTGCAGAGTAAAACCGTTGCATTCACTTTGCAAAAAGGATGCATCCCATCCACCCCCGGCTAGTCAGTCCTCCATGAGAGGTGTGGCGAGGGACCCTCTGTGTAGGTGTGTGGACTCCTCGCCCCTGGGGTTCGCAGAACGGCAGGCTTCCTGCTGTGCCTTGTCAGTCAGTTCCCGTCCACTGGCCACCATTCTCCAGGGATGGGCTGGGCCTGTGGTTGATGGAGGCTTGGGCGGCTGGGCATTGTTTTCCTTGTCTGGGGCCCCAAGGGCCTGCGACCTCTGCACAGAGTTGGGGAGGGGATTTCCATAGTAAAATCTCACGGCTTCCGGAGGGCAAGAGTGGAGAGCCCACGGCAGGAGGCCAGGCTGCTTTTGGAAGGGCTCCTGGACCTCTGGCGGGCCCGCCTTCACTAGGGCACTTGGTCAGAGAATAGTAGCAGCAGTTCCAGACACTTGCACGGCACTGACTGTGTGCCAGGCTGTTCTTCGTGTTGCACATATATGAACTAATTTCGTCCTCGGTGCAGCCCTGTGACATCTGGACTGCTCCGTCCCCAGCTTGCAGGAAGGCAACGAGAAACCTGGGAAGTACCCAGAGTCACGCCTCTTGTAAACAAAGGGTGGAGTCAGGCACAACCCAGGCGTTCTCTCGTTCTCTGTTCTCTCGCTTGGGGTCTGGGTTTGGATTCCAGGTCGGCGGAGGCGGGGCCCACGTCAGAGGTTCTTTGTCAGGGATCGTTCACCAGCTGGGTGCAGGAGGACGGTGCCCTTTCTCTCCTGTCTCAGAACTGGTCCCAGTGACTGCTCAGCCAGCAAGCGCCTTTCTTCTTCCTTCCTGCCTTTATCTGTGGCTCTGATTATGCCCCCCTCACCTCCACTCCCCATTCTTGTTTCTAGTCTCCGCTTTCTGTGTGTGTCACGCTGGTGACAAGAGCCTCAGTTTTGAGAACTGGGCCATTGGTGGCTTTGTTTTGTTCATGTTGAACCTTGAGTCCCTCGAAAGACGAAGTAAAAATCAGCAGCAGTATTGTTGACTGAAGTATTCTGCGCCATTCCTTAAAACCTCTTCTGTTAGTCTTGTCTGGGTGTCGATGGTCGGAGCGTTAGGAGCTGTTTCTGGGAGTTGGACTGAAGCCGGTGGAGGAGAAGCCTTCTGTCTGCTGTGGGTCTCAGGCTGAGGGGAGGCTGGATGAGGCCTTACTCGGTGTTTGTTCACTCAGAAGGATCCAGCTCATCCAGTACATGAAACGCTACCATTTTCATTTCCCTTTGCTTCCCGCATTTGGGGAAAAAAAATGAAAAAAATGATCATATCTTTAGGATTCTCTCTTTTGATCCATGAGGGCATAGATTAATCAACCACACGTATCGACATGTACTTCTTGTGAAAGAGTCTCCGTGTTGGACAAACCCAAATGTTTGGGGTTACAGGTCCTTAAGCGAGTTCTTAGGAGATGCAGGTTCCCTTGGGCCTGGCAGGACAGCTCCTCAGTGGGGCGAGAACGGGAATCCATGGGAATCCATTGTAGCCCCCGAGCCCAGCCACATGATTGGGGTTGGCGCTGTCCCTATAGACTGTCTTATGGCGTCCACACATTGTGGGGTCCTGGATACCTGCAGTCACCTGAATGGGGTTGGACAGATGCTGTCCTCCTGTGGGGTTGCCTGATGCAGGCCTCTGGAAGTTCCTGGTCTGGTCTGTGCTCGTCCTCCCCATCTCCACAGCACTGAGCCGCCATGTTTTCATGTGGCATGTCCCTCTGCAGAGTGCATCAGTCATCAGCCCCCCGGACATGCCCATCCCGGCCTGTCAAGGACAGACACGGAGGCCTGGGTGTGCCGGCCGCCAGTCCAGCTCTGCCCACTCTAGTCGAACCTGACTTTTCATTTCACAGAGTCTTTCCAGCCTGGCTGACACCACTGTCACAGATCTAGTCTCTGAAATTCTTTTTTCCCCTGCTTATAGTCTTATTGAGGATAATTAGAAACAATGAAGGAAACAGGAAGAAAAAAGAAACAAGGAAAAAAATAAAAATGGCGCAAATTGTCTTTGATTCTACTACCTTTAGAAGACTTCTGTTAATAGTTTAGTAGATTCTTTCCAGCCTATAAAATTATATATAGAACGTTTGTATGTTTTCAGATTTTGTATTTTACCCTGAACATTTTTTCATGTAATTTATATATTCTCCAAAGGTACCACTGCTGATAACTATAACATTCAGTACTCTATGGTTATATTGTTATTTTTTATTTTTTTATTTTATTTTATTTTATTTTTTTTAAAGATTTTATTTATTTATTTGACACAGAGAGAGGGATTACAAGTAGGCAGAGAGGCAGGCAGAGAGAGAGGAGGAAGCAGGCTCCCTGCGGAGCAGAGAGCCCGATGCGGGCCTCGATCCCAGGACCCTGAGATCATGACCTGAGCCGAAGGCAGAGGCTTTAACCCACTGAGCCACCCAGGTGCCCATATTGTTATTTTTTAAAAAAATCTGTTTGGGACATTGAGGATGTTACCAGTTTTCTGTATTACAAATGATACTGCGTTGAACATTTTGATTACATCCTTTGGATAGATTCCTAAAAGGGAGGATCACAGGTATAAGAAATTTTAGAGAGTCTTCCAAAAGTATCACCAGCTTGCTTTTCAGAAAGGGTGGGGCATTTTGCGTTCCCACAGACAGGAGGGTGGCTGCGCCCTTGCCAATGCTAAGTATTATTATGGAAAAAAATCTTTGTAAATTGGGCAGTGAATGTTAGGATTACATTTTCCTTTCCATCTTTTTGTTATATGAATCTAGTTCTAGGGACACCTGGGTGGCTCAGTTGATTGAGTGTCTGCCTTCGGCTCAGGTCATGATCCCAGGGTCCTGGGATTGACTCCCATGTCGGGCTCCCTGCTCAGCAGAGAGCCTGCTTCCTCCTCTTTCCCTTCCCCTCCCCCGCCTTGTGTTCCCTCTCTCGCTGCGTCTCTCTCTGTCAAATAAATAAATAATAAAATCTTAAAAAAGAAAAAGAATCTAGGTCTATATCATCTGGATCATAGGTGAAAAAAGTTTTGCTGTTTGCTAGACTTTTGTTATGGGGCAAACACAGTGATTTAGTGGATAATCTCCTCAGGGAGGGATAAGATATTTGTGGCATTTTATTTTATTTTTAAGATTATTCATTTATTTATTTGACAGAGAGAGAGAGAGAGAGAGAGAGAGAGAGAGAGAGAGAGAGAGGGAGATCACAAGCAGGCAGAGAGGCAGGCAGAGGGAGAGGGAGAAGCAGGCTTCCCGCTGAGCAGAGAGCCCCATTCGGGACTTGATCCCAGGATCCTGAGATCATGACCTGAGCTGAAGGCAGAGACTTAACCCACTAAGCCACCCAGGTGCCCTGATCTCTACTTAGGTAGGTACTTAGGTAGGTTAAAGACACTAAATAATCTAATATATTTTAAAATAAAATTAGAAGATTTTATGACCAAGGACTGCACCTGGCCCCACCCCCATCCTCACCCTACCCCGTGGGGTAACTTGGTCTCACAGTGGAAGAGTGAGGGCCAGGAGAGAGAGTGAATTCAGTAGCCAGCTGCTCAAAGATGGTATGACATCTCCATCAGTCACTCCTTTCCCTTTCGAAGGCCCACTTTCTGAGATCACACTCTTCCCTAACCTTATCCCCAAGGATGCTAATGTAAAACTCATTGTCTCATGTTTGACCTGAGGATTGCTGCACAACACTTGATGCCTCTGCGGAGAGCATTCCCTTCCTGCCTTCCACAGGCTTGGCAGTTTGCTTCTAGCTGAGGCCTTTGCTCTTTCAGAGGCTCATGCAGCCATCAACAGTGTCTGGCCTGCTAAGCTGATTGCTCCTGAAGCTGGAAGAAAAAGGAAAATCATCTTAGTAGATCTTGATTAAGTAAAGGCAAAGCAGTTTTGTTTCCTCTGAAAGGCAGCCTTTTCAGCTGCAAGGTTGGGATCGGCTGGCCGGAGGGGAGCCCATTTCACAGTGCTGGTTTGGAGGGGGGTGGGAGCAAAACGTAACACCTGCATCTTTGGGGCCCTTCCCATGTAGCTTGGTGTGTTCACACTCACCTTCACGCGTCCATTTGTTCAGCGGGTATGGGTGCTCACCGTGCTCTGGGGTGCATGGTGGAAGCGCGTGGCCTGGTGAGCAGTGCGCAGGGTCCTTTCCTCTGTGCTCAGGTGAGTGAGCTCTGACACCTCAGGCATGGATGGCGGCCAGCTCTGCGTGGGCAGTGGCCTGCATCTCTCCCCCGCTGGCCATGCAGTCAACCCCCTGCTGCATTCCAGGTGCACACCTGCTCTTGCCTTGGCAGGTAGTGTGTACAGTGCCAAGGCCTTGGAGATGGAGTGTACAGAAGATCGCCATTGGTTGAGAGGGCTGGTTGGCAGCCACCTGGGTGGTCTGACCGTGAGGGGTCAGGCAGCATCTTTGGGGGACAGCTTGTGCCGGGTCCCTTGCTGAAATTGGCCGGGAGTATCCCAGGGAGTTGCGTGCTAGTGATGTTATTGAATAGTTTGCTGGAACATTTACTCAGGGCACTTGGGGTGACTGAAAAATACACCTCGTGTACCTTCCTCCTGTTTGCTGTTGGCTGATGTGTACGGGGGCCAACAGACTTTTGTTTAATTTGACGTCCCTGCATTTGGCTTGGTCCTTCAGCAGAGCGATAAAATGCCAGAATGTTTTTCTAGGAGGGACAGAGGGCCTTTTTGGACATAATGGATCCTTTTATGCATCGGATTTTAAAAATTGGGGCACAACTGTGTGCTTAAGGGGATGGCTTCCGTTCTGGCATCTGCCACGCGGCAGGCTGTTGTCACTTGACCTACCTGAGGAAGCAACATCAGGGCAAAGATGTGGGCCTGAGTGCACCACCCGCAGCACCCTGCGGGCCACAGTGTGTGTGGAAGAAGACGTCTTGTAGACGTGTTGTAAGGGAGTGCTTGTAAAGGGCTGCTTGCCTCTGCCTCTCTTAGGTGTGTCTTCTGGGGTCCTGTCTGACCAAGCCCTTGGGAGGTTCCATGACCTTGGGAAGATCTGTTGGCCCTTCTGTAAAACAACCGTTTGCCCACCTTTTAGGTTTTAAAGAGGGTTAGGTAAGATAATGCATATGCAATAGGGTGGCTGTGTTACGGACATTGGGGAGGGTTTGTGCTATGGTGAATGCTGTGAAAGGTGTAAGCCTGATGATTCACAGACCTGTACCCCTAGGGCAAAAAAAAAATAATGTATATGCAAACCAGTGGGGAGAGGCTCAGTGAACTAGTGAGTGCTCGGGAAATGGCTACTGTTATGAAGTGAGGCACCTGTCCAGCCTGGTGGGGTAGAGACCCAGCTCCTGTCCTCTGAGGGACTTGGACACTCAAAGACAAGGTAGACTACGTGTCCAGGAAGCACCCAGCAGCTAAGAGTGGGCAGTTTATAATCAGGTCTCGAGTTAAGAATGGGAAACCCTATTTAAGTCATGAGTCAGGAAGGGCTTTGTATGTGAGAGTGAGACGTCAGGGTCTGCCGGGCCTCGTGTGTTGCCTCCCTTTCCTGCTCTGTATTCTTGTGGAGCATGGTGATGCCCAGGCACTGGCTCTGTCCCCGCACTGCTGGGAGGCAGGTGCCCACACGGTTGCCGCCCCGTGTGACAGCCTGGCCAGTGTCTTGGTGGCACCGGGAGGGATGAAGGGCCTGAAGGAGTGAGAAGGACCTCTGGATCTACTCTGATCGGTCGAGGAAGACTTCCGGGAGAGGCTGACTTGGGGCTGAGACTCGGTAAAAGAGCACAGTTTTGCCAGGTGGAAAAGCAGGGAGAGGGTGTTCACAGTCACTGGCTTCCAGAAAACTAGATGCACTGGGCTCTAGAGAAGGCAAATATCAGGGTTTCAAACTTCCGTGTATAAGTGTACACTACATTTCTGCAGTACACGTGTGTTAATTTATAAATAAATACATGTGACCCGTGTGTGCTCACACTTTTTTGTTCATAGGAGTATGTGCTTTAAAAATTGGGGGACCTGGGCACCTGGCTGGCTCAGTCAGTGGAGTATGTGACTCTTGATCTCGGGGTTGTAAGTTCAAGCCCCATGTTGGGTGTAGAGATTATCTAAAAGTAAAAAAATCTTTTTTTAAAAAGATTTTATTTATTCATTTGAGAGAGAGACAGAGACAGAGCACACGCAGTAGAAAAGGCAGAGGGAGAGGGAGAAGTCTGGGGAGAAGCAGACTTCCTCCTGAGCTGGGAGCCCGACATGGGGCTCAATCCCAGGATCTGGAGATCGTGACCTGAGCCAAAGGCAGATAGATGTTTAACCATCTGAGCCACCTGGGTACCCCAAAAGTAAAAAAAAAGTCTTTACAAAATTGGGGGACCACTGGTGGGCAGTGGAAACAAGTGTTCAGGGATGAGAGAGCAGGTGTAAGGTTGAGCAAGGGGTTGGTTATTTCACAGGTCAGTAATGATGCATAGAGCTCTTGAAATTTAGAACTCCAACTGCCACTACCCCATGACGGGGGGAGCCTGGTGAAGAAAACCCTAAATTATTAGTGTTTAAATGGCATCAGCTCAACATCCGTGTGCCATATTTTGCCACTTTGCTGCCCTCACTTTTGCAGGTGCCTTTTCCTGAGTTTCCAGCTGTTGGAATATGGTGAGGGGGCAGGGATTTTGTGCTCTGTTTTAGGTATTATGAAATGCTAATGGGACTGCTTTGTTGACCCAGTGAAATAATCAGGCAGAAGTTGAGATTATTCATGCTCTGAGTAGGGGCACAGTTTTAGGGGCTGTGTGTATCTATGAGAACGGTGACGTTGTTTGTTTTTTTTTTTAGATTTTATTTATTTGACAGCAAGAGAAAGATGATGAGAGAGGGAACACAAGCAGGGGGAGTGGGAGAGGGAGAAGCAGGCTTCCTGTTGAGCAGGGAGCCCGATGTGGGACTCAATCCCAGGACCCTGGGATCACGACTTGAGCCGAAAGCATATGCTTAACCGACTGAGCCACTCAGGCGCCCTGAGGATGGTGAAGTTTAATTAATATGCCGAGGGGGCTGTGGGGGCTGCAGGGTTTAAGTAAAGATGTGTTCTTTTTCTGCCTTCGAGACTGCACATTACAGCCAGAGTTTTGAGTGTCAGATGCCTGGCGGTGTTAGTCAGTGAGGCTGCGTGCCGAGAGGACTGAGCACCAGCTGATGGTGTTAGTGAGAGGGTCTCTCGTGGGGGGAGGGGTGCAAGGGCAAGAGGGCTCAGGACAGATTTGGTGGGAAAAAAATAGAAGGCAGTTGACACGTGCCTCTGTCAGTGGGCAAGGACCGGAAGAGAAAGGTTTGCTGGAAGGGTGTGGATAAAGGCAGGGGAACCTAGACGGGCGTTTGGTGAACACCAATCTGTTGTCATTATCGGAGCCGGTAAACATTACCTGTTGTCATTATCATTTTTGTTCTTCTGTCATGGCATTGATTAAGGTAGGCAAGACTCTTTCTGCTGTAGAGTGCTTCCTCCCATCTTTCTGAGAACCAAACCAACTGCCAGTAATGATGAAGAAAAACAAGCCTGCTGGGCTTATTTCCTTATCTATTTGTTTGCCCTGGATACTCTGTCTTTTTTTTTTTTTTTTTAAAGATTATTTATTTATTTATTTGACACAGAGAGAGAGATTACAAGTAGGCAGAGAGGCAGGCAGAGAGACAGGGAGAGGAGGAAGCAGGCTCCCTGCTAAGCAGAGAGCCCGATGCGGGCCTCGATCCCAGGACGCTGAGATCATGACCTGAGCCGAAAGCAGAGGCTTTAACCCACTGAGCCACCCAGGCGCCCTGGATACTCTGTCTTGATTGTGGTTCTTTAATACTCAGTATTTGTTCACATTTCACAAAATGCTTACATTTCTTCCTCCATGCCGTTCATACCAGGAAGCCAGGTTTATCACTTTCACATGGTAACAATAATGCCTTCTATTTGCAAAACATTTGTAACTTTTTAAGGCTCTTCACAGATAGTATCTAATTTCAGATTCCTTGGCTTGAAGGAACAAATAATTAATGAAATGTACATAGAAGTGTAATTAACGGATTTGTTCCTTACTCTTCTCTAATGTGACCATTAGCTGAATATGGAATTCAGACTGGAGTTTATTTTAACGTGCAAAACCTAATGGGAAAGAGATGCTCTGTCATTGTCCAAGCCACATGGCAAGGTATTTTCTGCAATTGCTGGGACCAAGGCTTTGCCTCTTGCTTGCTGGGCGGGCACTCAGGTGACATAATTTTGAGAGGTTAGGGTAAAGCACTTAAAATACAATTCAAGAGTGCAACCAGGGTGCCTGGGTGGCTAAGTTGGTTAAGCGACTGCCTTCGGTTCAGGTCATGATCCCAGGGTCTTGGGATCGAGCTTCACATTGGGCTCCCTGCTCAGCAGGGAGTCTGCTTCTCCCTCTCCCTCTGCCTGCTACTCCTCCTGCTTGTGCTCTCTCTCTGTCAAATCAATCAATCAATCAATCAATCAATCGATCAATCTTAAAAAAAAAGTGCAACCAACCCACGCAGTCCTTTCTCATATGGATTGTGCAGACCAGAGGCCTAAAGGAAGTGAAGGGTGCAGGTGGCCTGGGTGGGTGTGGGAGCCTCCTCTTGTTTCTTCTCCTTTGGGAAAAGAAGGCTTGCCCTTCCTTTGTGGCACTTAAAAAGTGGTAGTAGGTTCTGGGAAATCTAAAGTGTCCACCTGTTGGTCATGGTGGAGCAGGTGCTCCGCACACTGTCTTGCGTGCTGTGGGTCCAGTGCACTTGGGATCTCTGTCCTTCTGGTATTGAGCCCTGCATTGGGCTCCCTGCTCAGTGGGAAGCCTGCTTCTCCCTCTCCCACTCCCTCTGCCTATGTTCCCTCTCTCTCTGTGTCTCTCTCTGTCAAATAATTAAATAAAATCTTAAAAAAAAATCCTTGGGATGCCTGGGTGGTTCAGTCGGTTAAGCATCTGCCTTTGGCTCAGGTCATGGTCCCGGGGTCCTGGGATCGAGTCCCACACCTTTTTCTCTCTCTGCCTGCCGCTCCCCCTGCTTGTGCTCTCTCTCTCTCTCTTTCTGACAAATAAATACATAAAATCTTAAAAAAAAATCCTTTTCATTCAGAGCTGGGGCCCTTTGTCCCTTTTCCGTAAGGCTGCTCTGCATCCTCAGCCCTCAGCCAGTGCCTAGCCACCTGTGTCCAGTTTGCACTTCTACCTCTGGTGGCCTCTTTTCTCCCCTCAGCCATTTACTGTTGTGTGTGGCTCTGCTGCCGCCTCTGTGGTTGCCAGGTGTTCTGACCCCCTTCTTGTACTCCAAGTGGAAGTCCTTCAGGCCGCCGCTCACACCTGCTTTGCAGTGTCCTGCTCTCTCCTCCACAGACCTCAAGGGCTGTGTCCTCCTCTGCCTCCCACATGTGTGTGGAGCCTACCTCGCTCAAGTGCTCGAGGTCTGCTTCTGCAGTCCTAGGCCCGTAACAGGGATGGAGGCTGCAGCGTTTGCTGGCTTTTCCCAGTGCGGACTCCCACTGACATCAGTTTAGTTATTGTTCAATAGTTGAGGTGGCAAATGAAGTGCTCTGTGATTTCCTTAGGTAATTAGTTGTTGTGATCAATATGGACTGAGGCTCAGTTGGTAGCTGCACAGGGGGAATTGGGTGGAGAGTTTGTAATGAACTGGCCTGGCCTCTGAGGAAGGGCGGTGCTGATGGGAGGCGCTCTTCCCATCGCTTTGAAAGTGAACTTGTCCCCTGTACCATTCAAATATATTCGCTGCTGTTGGAAAATAAGAGTGGCAACATGCTCTGTTCACCTCATTGGCTTGTTCGCTGATTGTGAGGAGATGGCGTGATGTCAGGGGGCCCTTCCAGAGTTGACGGGAATGGCAAGCAGAGCCCAGTACGGAATGGCCACTTTTGCACGGCAGCTGAAGAACTGAGCGCCCTCTGGTTTGAAAGACTCCTTTCCGGGCCCTCTTTGCCACTGTCTCCAGTGCTGTTTCATTGACAGCCTTCTCCAGATGTGTCTGAGCCCCTGGTCTCCCTACCTCTGTGATGCGGCCTCCGAGCAGAGCCTCCGAGGAGGGCCAGTCTCAGAGCTGGTGTTCAGTGGGGTCTCTCCTTATCTGTCAGCGGAGACGGTTTCTGCACTTAGAATCGTATATCCACATCTGGAAAGCTTAGAGGCAGAATTCTTTTGCACGTGTTGAAATTGGTTGTACCGTTGACCCTTGAACAATACAGGCTTGGACAGCGTGGGGCCACTTACATGTGGGTTATTTATTTATTTGTTTTTGGTAAATACCATACAGTGCTATAAATTAAATATATTTTCTCTTCCTCGTGATTTCCTTTTTTTTTAAAAAAATTATTTATTTATTTAAGTCATCTCTGCACCCCCGGTGGGGCTTAAACTCATGACCCCAAGATCGAGAGTCACAGGCTCTACCAACTGAGCCAGCCCTGTGCCCCCTTGTGATTTTGTTAATACCATTTCTTTCCTCTACTTTACTTTATTTTAAGGATATGATGTATAGTACATGGGGTGCCCGGGTGGCTCAGTCGTTAAGCATCTGCCTTTGGCTCAGGTCATGATCACAGGGTCCTGGGATCGAGCCCCGAGTCAGGCTCCCTGCTCTGCGGGAAAGCCTGCTTCTCCCTCTCCCTCTTCCCCTGCTTGTGTTGCCGCTCTCGCTGTTTCTCTCTCTGCCAAATAAATAAAGTCTTAAAAAAATATGATGTATAGTACATATAACATACAGAATAAGTGTTAATCAAGGTCAACAGTAGGCTATTGATAGTTAAGTTTTGGGCAGTCAAAAGTTAGAGATGGATTTTCGACTGTATGGGGGTCAGGACCCCTACCCTCTCCATCGTTCAAGAGTCAACAGTATATTTACATAGAGGATCTCACTCCTGAACCTTGAAGTCCAAACTCCTGTCTAACTGCCTATTGGGCATCTCCAGACCTGTGTCTAAAAACAATGTCCTGATTTCCACCCACCCATCCCCATCATCCCTTTGGTGCCCCCCACCTGCCCTTTGCTATACCTTATCAGTAATAGGAATCCTCCTTGACTCTTTTTTTTTTTTCATCGTTCACCTCAATCCATCAACAGATGCTGTTTGTTCTGTCTTCTAAGTTTGCCCCAAACCTGCTCACTTGTCACCGGCACGGCTGCTAGCAGCTCAGTGTGTCCCTTCCGGACTCAGGCCAGAGTCCCCTGACTGGCCCGTCCCCCTGCTCTGTGCCCCAGAGTCTGGTCTCCGCCCAGCAGTTGAGTAGCTCCTCTGATGGGGGGGGGTCTGGGGTCTGGCAGCCCTCCCTCTGCGGCTCTTCCCCATGGGCCTTTGTGCTTGCTCTGCTGAAACTCCCCCTTGGGGGCCACACATCTGTCCCTCACTCCATTCAGTCTGCAGCCTGGTGACCCACCTCAGGTGACTGTCCGTGACCTTGGGCCCTGCCCAGACCCTGCCCCGGTTTTCTCCATCTGTTCACATGCTGGTTGTTACCCCCCTGACACTGGAAAGTAAGTGCAGGAGGGCAGGCGTGTTGCGTTGCCTCTCGTACCCAGGAGGTGGCCAGCAGCAGCCCGGGGACTGCAGTGCATGACCAGGTGACCTCGGGTGGGGTGCGGGCCAGTAGGGGACACAGTGCCGCTGGGGCGAGCCGTGAGCAGTACTCCCTCCTGGGTGGAGCTGCCTGTAGGTGCTGGGTGCCTCACCTCAGTTACCGTGGGTCAGGTCAGACCTCAGTGCAAACAGAAGTCCTGCTGGAAGGGCTAAAGTACAGCCACAGAAGGGAAAGGGGTGCGGAGAGGCTGGCACATCCCAGGCCACCTCATTGCGGTCACCCCTCCCACCCTTTGCCTCCTTGGGCTTTTCTACTCAACTGCATTAAAGCTCTGTGTTGCTGTCTTCCCAGAGTAAACCACCTGCTAGGAGCTAGGAGAAGCCATTGTTTTCCAGATAGATTCTTGCCATTCCTCTCCTCCTCCATTTAACTCACTAGCTAAATAAATTACGGATGAATTAGATACCATTTATGTTTCAAGAAAATTGCTAAAACTGTAAAAGATCATCGGATTTATTAATTTTAGTAAAATCATCATAGGTACATGTTTTCCCTTTAGACAGTGTGTCTCTATTATAATCTTGGTTCCCCTCAGCTGTTTTCTTCTGTCCTTGGGATCAGGAAAAGTTCAAAATGGAGAAAATTGTGGTCTGTGAATCTTTTTTCCATCTTTTCACAGAAGACCAAGTGTTTGACAGTTACCTGGAGGTCTGACTCATCTTCCAGGCATCTGATTGTGCTTTTATTCTGGGATTAGGTACATCTTCTTGAGTTTTATTTTCTTGCCTTGGATTTAAAATCCATGAGGCGGCGAAAACTCAGTATCTCATGGAACAAGGCAAAAAACCTCAAATGAGACAAATTCCAAATAGTAGCAAGTAGTACAGCGGTTTATTTCTACTAATGGTTTTTAAGCTTGTGTGGTGTATTATCATATGCTAGCCTTGCTTGTGAAGGAGACGGGCAGCCGTGGATGGGTCAAGGTCTTTGCTTTATGGGTTCTTCCCTCCCATCCAGACCACACTTCTGCAGTCCTGCCTGACCTGTAACCGCACACGCCCAGCCCCAGGTCGGGTGGCTTTTCTTGAGGGCCAAGCGGCAGTCTTTGCCTCCCTCAGGAATCTGATTTAAATGACACAGACACATGAACCTCCATCCGGAAAACACTGGAAGCAATTGCACCAGGACGTTAAAAATAGATGTCTTCCAGTATAATACTACGGGTGATTTTAAAAATTCTGCCTTTTCACCTTTTCCATCTTTCCTACAATGATCATTTTTGTAACAAAATTCCCAGTGAACTTGATTTCCTCAGCGTGTGGAATAAAAAGTCAGTTTCTGAAACATTGTGGAAAACAATTTGATGTGTGTCTTTTTAAGCATTTTAGAAGCACGGGTGGAGTTGCTATGGGGATGGTAAGGTTTACTCTCTACAGAGAGTGGTTCCATCTGGCACCACATGCTCCCTGAGCCAAGCTGGGCAGTCCTACGCACAGCAGAGTTTCTCATTAGATGTGGAAACAATTACACATAGAATCATGATTCCATCCTTTTTCCCCCTAAATCACCATTTACCTTTGATCTAATGGCAGGACACAATGCTAAGCTGCTTTCTACAGCCTCTGACCTCCGTGCCTGTCGTGGTCCCTGAGACGGGTGCATGGCTTACAGTCAGAAGGGGTTCTGTCTTTGCTGGTGGAGCCGGGTGCCTTCCTGAACACAGTGCACAGCATCGTACCCTGATCACGTTGGAATTCATTTTCTTTTGCGGACGGGCTGACATCTCTTTGAGGCATTGTTTTCGTTTCCCTTGGCTGCCCCCTTGAAACCACGGCCTCCTTCTCTTCCTGCACTTGCTTAGAACCTAGGTGGTCCCATCTCAATTAGAGATGAGGTTTTTACATTCTGTACTGGGGGCATGGTGGGGACATGATGCATGCAAATAAAGTTCAGTTTTACATTTCATGGAGAGTGAAACAAAGTGATTAAGAAAAGCAGTAGGCTTCTCTTTGTCTGTGGGTCTTCAGTCATCCCTGGAGGACTCATGGGGCTGATGTAAGTGGTGGAGAGGCTGGCTTGGGGACGGCTGGAGGCCAGCTGGTTGGCATTGGTGATATTCTCAGAAGTCTGGTGGGGGCCCTGAACTAGATGTCTGGGGAACCCCATGTTGTTGCAGCTCTTGGTCTCATTTTGGGGGTGTGCTCTTAGTCTAGTTCTGGTTCCCTTACCTGGAAAATGGGGGTGGTGATGCTTGCCTTCTCATAAGGTTATTGGGACCATCAGATAAGATGGTTCAGGTGTCTGCTTTGAAAAGCAGTGAACTGAGTTCCTGAATGGTGTGTTGCCCCCACATCCTGACCACTGGCAGGGTCACTGCGTGTCCTGCTGTGTCCGGCCCACTTCCTCTGATGAACTGATAGGATGTGGCTCTATGATATCATCGTGGATGGCCTGTTAGTACCTACAGCTTCCAGCTTAAATGATCGAGATGATGGACTCAAGTAGATGACCATTGTAGAAGAATGCTGTTTCATTCTTGCCTTGGCGACAAAGGTGATAATTCCACTCAGCCCCAGGATCAAGTGGAACTAAGGTGGCTCTACCCAACGGAAAAAGCAGTTGGAGGACATTCAGGAAACATGGATTCTTATTTCCAGTTCTGTCCCCAAGCAGCATTGTCTCCAAGCAACTCAGCATCTTGTCCTTCAGTAGATGGGATTGCTTGACTGCCCTGGACCATGGACACTGCACCATGGACACGGAAGACTTCTGGCCTCAGTTCCCCCACTGAGAACTCCTTTCATGTCAGCTTTGCTGTCTAGCACTTCTTGTGCATTATTTATTTTGTTCATTTAAGGGCTTGAGTAGTGTTCCAATCATACATGCTGTTAAGATCTTGTCTCCAGATGAAGTCCTGGTGTGGAGCCTGGTGGCTCCCTGGGCCCCTCCTGGCTTGCAAGTTCAAGGACTCTGGTTCCTTGGGAGTCATCGCTCTTGGGCTGATTATATAGGACATGGGCAGTGGTGAGGAACTGTTCCCGTTCTGCCCTTTCCCATTAAGCACATGCTCTGAAACCCCACCGAAAACCACAAGAGCTACTGGGACCCAGAAACTTAATAACAACCGCCAGTATATCTGCCTTTCCTGAGTTGTACGGTAGCCCATCACTTTGCCATCCAAACACCAAAACAGATCTAGGATTTCTCTTTGTTAGTTCCAAGATAGGAACTGGAGACAGAATCCTAAGGACTGGCCATGCATGATTCGTGGTAAAATGTCTTTGTCTTTGGTCTCCAAGCACACTGCTGTCTGGCTTATGCCCTTTAGGTGTTAGCTCCTATTGGACTTCCTCTGCTCACCTGGAAGGATATTGGAATTTCCTGCACTGTGCAACCTTTTATTATTTCTAAATGCCCTTAAAGCCCTTTTGGGTGGAACTAAAGCCTTTATTTGGGTTGCTCACTTTCACACCAAGGGAAGCCTTCTGTATCTTACTTTGCATGCTGAGTTTGTGTGATAAGCTGGGAGAGCCACTGGTTAGTTAAGAGAAAAGGGTGAGCAAGAGAGATGGGCTAGTTAGGGGATTTTCCACACACCACCAAACCAAGAGCCACCCTGGCTCGGGGTGGAGCATGTGGGCTGTGGAGTCCCACTAACCTGGGTTCCAATCCCTGCTGAAGTGCATACTGAAGGTGTGTTACTTTTTAGGATCCTGGAGAGAGTAAATGAGGTGATGCCTGGGGTGGGGCCAGCACACGGCTGGGACCGGTGGCTGACTGTGTTTGGGGAAAGACATGTTTGTAGAGCTGGATTCAGGCTGGCTGTCAGACGGTGTGGGGAAAGCCAGGCTTGCCCGGGACCCACTGGCCCCAGCCCCTGCTCCAGCAGAGCTCACGTGGCAGCTTCTGCACAGAGCCCAGACGATTGCTGCTTGCTTGGAACTGTGGGTTGGATAGGGCATTTGTGTCCTCAAACCCAGCTTGCTGGTGGGGGGGCCTGGTGGAAGGGGAGAGGGTACTGGAAATGTTAATGCAGCTAATCCAATGAGATTAGCCTCCTGAGCTGAGGGATTTGAGGGAACAAAGGGTATTGAAGGGACCACTTAGAAGTTTAAACAGACTCCTTCTCCCTTTTCACCTACGTCTTGTATAAGGATTTCAATAGCTCCTAAATGAGCTGGCCTGAATGGCAGCAGCGCCCTTTTAAATTCTAATTAGCTGGTGCATTAACTAGTATGAATTTTGATTAGTTAGGATGAATTACAGGTATTAATGATTGTACAGTCTTAGAGCAAATGAAAGTAGCGGTTTATCCAAAGGGGGCTTCGGCCAGCCATCCGGCCAGAGGACTTTAAATAGTCTCAGAAAGGCAGTGCTCTCTTTTCACACTGCATTCTTCACCCTTTAAAGCCCAGACTGGAGCAGCGTGAAGTGGGGACAAGACTCGGCCCCCTCTCTCTCCTTGGTGGCCCTGGAAGAAGCGGAGCCTGCGTCGTCTGTGGCTGGCAGGCCTCCAGATGCCCTCTGCAGTGCACCCTGCCACGCGGCTGCACCAGCTTCCTTACTAGAAAAGCCGGCGGCCGTAGCCCTTGCCTCCCAGGGCCGGCCTTGACCTGTTCTGGAGCTGCAGTGTTCATGTTTGCAGGGGCTGGCACTGCAAGCCCCTCCCCACGCCAGTGTCGGGGGGGTGGGGGGGCGGCTGCTGTTTGGCCAAGGAAGGGAATTCATAGGTATATCAATATTTCCTTGGCCTTGCTCTGTTTCAGACACGTGGACGGACACTCATTGCATAGTTACATAGGGGAGTGTTTTAAAATACCCAACCCAGAACTATTTCAGTGATGGCGATGG
Organism: Ailurus styani; assembly: GCA_002007465.1. Taxonomy (NCBI): domain Eukaryota; kingdom Metazoa; phylum Chordata; class Mammalia; order Carnivora; family Ailuridae; genus Ailurus; species Ailurus styani. The sequence goes on from LNAC01000729.1 coordinate 347,706, forward strand.
GTCACATGCGGATGATCAGGGTGTTTTGGAAAGAGTCATTGGCTTATTTACAAAAGGCCTTGTGTTGTCTAGTGTGCTGGAAGTCCATCTCCTGATGGACAGGGGCTGTGCTGCAGGCTGGAGTGCCCCTGCCTTGCCAGGCTCTCACTCCCTACCCTTTTGTCCTTCTTCTGGGTTCTCCGGACTGGGAGATGCTGCTTTACCTTTCCCCCTTTCCCTGAGGCTTTCCAAGGCCATGTTCTCACCCTGGGCTGGCAGGTCCCCTCCCTCCCCTGTGCTTCCTCGGAGTCTGGTCATAGTGTGCGCATGCGTATGCATGCGTTTTGTGTGTGTGTGTGTGTGTCCGTGTGTGTTCACACCCTTGTTTCCTATTGGACTGTGCACATGCCCACAGTCCACAAACTGTCTCTACTGTGCACTTTTGTATTCCAAATCCCAGCATAGGGCCTGGTGCATGTAGGTCTTCCGTGATCAATGGGGGAATGCACAATGACACGGCGGCTTTGGGGGATGATGGCAGATTGTGGCCTAGTCTCACGCTTTTTGGCTAAGAGAATTGGCCTTGTTTTTTGCAGGCTTGGTCCCCTACTCCTCTATTTTGTGTCCTGTTGGGTACCTTGTATGACACAGTGCGAGTTTATGAGGACCAGAGACATGTGAAGTTCAACACTGGACCTAGTGCTTCCTGTGTGATTTCCTATCGTTGTGGATTCACGAGTTCAGCCAGAACACTCTTCCGCAGGGACCTCCCACGTGGTCTTCAGCAATTCTAACGTGCATCATTGCTCTTTAGAGAAAAGCTTTGGTACTTTGAGAGTTGAGATGGGGCAGAGATCCTACCTAGAGAGAGCATGCAAAACCTTGGCTATATCGATTTTAACATGGTTGGACTGTGGGTGTGTCTCAGGGACAAACATTGCAGAAGGAGCAGCAGGTGAATTCAGGCCCGGGGCTTTCTCACCAAAAGGCTGCTGTTTGTGGGCCCTGATGGTTAGCTAGCCTCACCACTTCTCACCCTCATTGACCAGCTGGCTGTTGCAGGGGGGACCTCCCCCCCCCGCCCCTGCCCAGGTACATCTCATGGTAGAGCCTTCTGGATGTTGGTTTCATGGGATACTACTAAGCATATCCAAGCACATCCTATGTCATAACCACTCCTGGTGGAGGCTGAGGTTGTAAAGACTACTCCCCTTTCCCCCCGTCTGCCGTATCTCTGTATTTTCCCATAATGAAAAGGGTTCACGACTGAGAGACTCTTATGTACAACAGAGTAGGTTGGATTTCCAGATGAGTGGCTGGCTGCTACTTCCATGCCTTCTGCATAAGGCAGGACGACTCTGTTGAGCTATCGGGAATGGTTTCTGTTGCCTGTGCTGGTCACCCTCTGCTGTGGGAATAAGGCTCAGACCCCAGAGTCTAGTTTCATCACATTTGAGAATAGCTTAGACCTGTGTCTCCATAAGAGACTAGATCCCGTAGGAGAGCTTGGATGTGTTACTCCTTCTGTACAGTTGCTTTCTATTCATTTCTTTATGCATGCCCAACTTCCTTCCAGAAGTGATTTAAAGACAGCTTAAAAAATACCTATAGTGTTAAAATAACAATACAAGATCAGGGTTTTTAGGAAAAAGAAAGCCTGTGTTTCAGCAGTTTTATTAAGCCAGAGGAGTGCTTCAGACATGTTGACTTATAGAATCCTTTCTTTACACGTGTCCAGGAAAGTCCATCAAAACAATTTTGTTGAGGATTCCAGTATTTCAGGTTTTACCAAAGAAAAGGAAATATCAAACGACCTCAATACCAGTTCACGTTTCTTTTACAGATAAGGGGTTAAGGTTTTTAGGACGTGCTCTCTAAATAGGCTGTTTAATTCCTACTGGTGTTTTGGTTTCAGGCCTGGAGCTGTGTTTGGGTGATTAGTGACATCTAATTACGGGAGGGCAGGCAAGAGCTTTATAGACTCAAGTCAGATATGGAAGAACTACCTTCAAGCACTGACTAATGATTTTCATTAGGAAATGGATTTTTCAGAACAATAATACAGAGGTTGATAATATTTTACCTTTTGAAATATGGCCATTCAGGAATAGTTTGCAGTCTCTGAAGTACATAGAATAAGCAAGAAGAAGAACTAAATGTAAAAGGTGTATCGTTTTATTAACTCCAATAAAAATGACTTCCAAGTAGTTTATTTTAATACCATCTAACAGTTTTGCGTGGCCTTGCACTCAGCTCTGACCCCACTTGGCCCAACTTAATTTCAGCTGTTAAACAATTAGAGCCCCCATTAGGTCCAGATTGGTGCTGTCATCTGATTTATCTGGAGTAGGGGCGCTGGCTGCTGCCTGAGCCTCCAGTGGGCTTGTCTATAGAGACTCAGCCCTCCTGGTGCACTGGCCCCGCCTTTGTGCCTTTGTTCCCACCTCCTTCTGTTCTGTATCCCCTGTTGGAGCGTCTCTGAGCTGTCTTTTATGATGGAAGCACTTAGAGTCTTTGTGTCTGATCCCAGCTGATCTTAATTTGCCAACTGGGCCCTGTTTTCTTTGAGAGCCACCTTGCACTGGGCCAGCCCTGGGCTGTCCTGCTGGAGCTTTTCTCTGCCACTTCCCAGGCTCTTAAACTTTGGGCACGCTATGGACTTCTGTGGAATGGACATAATCACACCTCTCAAACTGTGAGGAGGAAACATGAGGCAGAGTGTGGGGACAGCACTCGAAGCACTTTACACCCATCCACCCTTCCACCTGCCCAACTCCACCTGCTTAGCATTTAGTACACTAAATTGCCAAGCATAAATTAAATTAACGTTACAGTGAAGACTCCGTTTTCTCTGTTACCTACCTATGCCTCTCTTTTTGTTATTATAGTTACTGATTAACCTTTGAAATCTTGAAATATTATTTATTGACCCACGTGGAGTATGTTGTAGTTGATATGGTCACTTAAGTCTACCCTGCAAGTGTTGCCATTCAAAGTTATGAGCTCGAGCCCCACATCAGGCTCTGTGCTGGGCATGGAGCCTGCTTAAGATTCCCTTTCTCCTTCTCTCTCTGCCCTTCCCCGCCCCTCTCTCCCTCTCTTAAAAAAAAAAGAAAAGTTAAATTTAATAAATATTTAGAAAGTGCGTATCATTATGTTTCATTAGCGATTTTTTCAGATGCTCTGGAATGAACAAAAGTCCATGAATTATCTGTGTCCCATGGACCTCTCATTTGGGGGGGTGGTCACTGCTTTTTTATGCACACAAGATCCTTGGAGAATATTGTCATCTGCCTAATTTTGGTGGGCCTGCAAACTCCATTTGGTGGAGGTGATGCATGGGTTCCCAAAAGTGGAGCTGTGCCATATTGTCAGTGCCATTAAGGGGCAAATGTCAAGAAATGCTTTTCAGGGGTGAGTAGTTTGTATGAAGTGTGTACGCAGGAATGACCCTGACTTTTAGCGACCACGTGTCCCTGGATTTGGACAAATACCATGTGTGTCACCCAGTGGATTCTGGACCTTGTGGAGCACTGACTATGCCATGGCCCTACTCCATGGGAGGCATGCTAAGTTCCACTCTGGCCCCACTGTAGGTGAGCTCTCACTCAGGAGTACCAGGGATAATGGGGGGGATTCAAGGTGAGACAGGCAGGTGAGGGGACATTTTTTTAAAAAGAAATTAACACATAATGTATTATTTGTTTCAGTGGTACAGGTCTGTGAATCATCAGTCTTACACAATTCACAGCACTCACCATAGCACATACCTTCCCCAATGTCCATCACCCAGCCACCCCATCCCTCCCACCCCCCTCCCTTCCAGCAACCCTCAGTTTGTTTCCTGAGATTAAGAGTCTCTTTTGGTTTGTCTCCTTCCTGATCCCATCTTGTTTCATTTTTTCCCTCCTTACCCCCCATGGCCCCCCGCCCTGTCCCTCAAATTCTTCATATCAGAGAGATCATATGATAATTGTCTTTCTCTGATTGACTTATTTCACTTAGCATAATACCCTCTAATTCCATTCACGTTATTGCAAACGGCAAGATTTCATTTCTTTTGATGGCTGCATAGTATTCCATTGTATATATACACCACCTCTTCTTTATCCATTCATCTGTTGATGGACATCTAGGTTCTTTCCATAGTTTGGCTATTATGGACATTGCTGCTATACACATTTGGGTGCACATGCCCCTGGGGATCACTACCTTTGTATCTTTAGGGTAAATACCCAGTAGTGTGATTGCTGGGTCGTAGGGTAGCTCTATTTTCATCTTTTTGAGGAACCTCCATACTGTTTTCCAGAGTGGCTGCACCAGCTTGCATTCCCACCAACAGTGTAGGAGGGTTCCCCTTTCTCCGCAACCTCGCCAACATCTGTCATTTCCTGACTTGTTGATTTTAGCCATTCTGACTGGTGTAAGGTGGTATCTCGCTGTGGTTTTAATTTGTATTTCTCTGATGCCGAGTGATGTTGAGCACTTTCTCATGTGTCTGTTGGCCATTTGGATGTCTTCTTTGGAGGAATGTCTGTTTATGTCTTCTGCCCATTTCTTGATTGGATTATTTGTTCTTTGGGTGTTGAGTTTGATAAGTTCTTTATAGATTTTGGATACTAGCCCTTTATCTGATATGTCACTTGCCAATATCTTCTCCCATTCTGTTGGTTGTCTTTTGGTTTTGTTGGCTGTTTCCTTTGCTGTGCAAAAGGAGTTTTTTTTATTCATGCACTGGAACTTGCCCGAAGTTTTTGCTGACTTTATTCTAGCAGGAAATGCTACTACTTCTAATTAATATTCATGCAAGACTTTGCCAAATGCATACTGTATGGATATTGTTGTCATCCTTGCTTTCCATATCTGAAAACTGAGACTTTGAGAGATCGAGTGACATGGCCAAGTCATCCTGGGCTGGAAGGAGCCAATTGGCTGTGTCCCTTAAACACACATCTTGGACCCCGGCTCTCTCACTTGTTGCTAAGGACTGTGGACAGCAGAGTTTCTCCATACGGGATGAAAGCAAGCAGCAGGATCATTTTTGCTTTACGAGGAGCAAGAAAAGCAATACTGGTTCCCAGGTCACCTGCACAGACTGCAGCTCCTGGCTCCCAGATGTGAGCATGGGCCTGCGGGTTCCCGCTCTTTTCCTGGGCTTCTGCATAGACTTGCTTGTAGCCCAGTGGGAGGGCTTAGGGAATAGGCATGCAGAATGAGGAGGTGTGTCCTGCATGTGTTGGGACTCAGGGCTCTGTACGCTGTTGCTGTCATTACTCATTTCTGCAGAGTGGGTCTCTGCCTGGAATTACAAGGCGGGCACTGACAGATGTATAAGTAGACGTTCAAGAGCAAATTAAAAATGCATTGTTAAAAATGGATCCGATGTGTGAACCAAGATTGGCATGAAGGTTTGGTCCCTGTATTTTCAGAGGCTAATTAAAGTGCATGAACAATGATAAATTCAGATAACCCATATCGTCTAAAATCACTGTAAAGCATTCACTAAAGAGCAAATTGCTGGGGACACTTGCTGCAGCCCGAGGGGTCCAAGTGGCCTGCCATCAAGTTCTGTCTGCTTTGCCTAGGTAGAGATCACCCTGGGCCTGTGGCTCCTGGCCCTGAGCACCTCAGCTGTCTGGCCCCTGGCGCCGTGCATTTGCTGTGTTTCTGCAGCCCTGAGTTGGGGACACCTGTGGAGTTCTCCCAAGCTGCTTGTCTAAATCATTCACAGAAATCTGTGGTCACTTTCTGTAAAGTGCTTCACTCGTGATGGGGAGAGCAGGAGAGAGATTTATTATTGATACATGTTCACATACCAGGGCTGTGCAGATTGCTTCCCTTTTTGTGGCCTCTTCCCTACTGTGAAATGCAGACGCCACAGCCCATCCTGGGTGACTGGACCACAGTTTATCTGGTGGAGTGGTCATTTGAGTGCACAGCGTTCTACGTGATCCACGATGGTAGATTTCGCTGTTTGTCTGTCTTTGGAAAACTGGCCTCCAGAGATGAACTGTGCAGTGAGCTGTGTCAGAGGCTGTCTTCTCCCATTGCAACAGTGAACTGGTTTATTTGGAGGACCTGGTGCTCTGCAGTCCTGATGTTCTGATAGTCACACTTACAAATGAGAACATACGCATTTAGTAATTGCAGGGTTAGTAGTCTTGCAGGTCAGTCACAAGTATATAACTCAGGATTTTTGAAAGTTAGGTTAGTTTCATTCCTGAAAGTCTCTGATGACTTTTTTTTTTTTTAAATCTACAAGCACTTGTAGATTAAAAAAAAAAATTCCTAAGAGCAAGTGTGTATTCATTGCACACGGACACAGTAGTGGCATGCTAAGGACAAAAGACCACCAGGGTAAACTCAAGACCTTTAAGCATGATCATTCAGGACACATCCCTTCTCAACCAGGCAATCTGTTAAATTCCAATCTGACCAGCTTTTAGATGACAGGAGGTAGTAGTAGGTCTTATGACTTACAGTTTTCAGGGTAGCTGCAGGATTTTAAAATCCGTATCCCTTCCCTTTCTATCACTAAGCCACTGCCTTTTTTTTTTTTTAACTTCCCATCAATTACTTTGGAATAACTGTAGATTCATGGACAAGTTGCAAAGAAGCTGCAGAGAGTTCCTATAGACCCTTCACCCAGCGTCCCCTAATACTTCCATTTTGCCTAACCACTGCATTCTTAACCACATTAACAATGTGATAACTTGGTCATGTATCAAGTTAACATTGGTACAGAACGGCTAACTAATACCACAGATTTGATCTGGATTTTATTAGCTTTTCTACTAAAGTCCTTTTTTCGTTCTTGGATTCTATCCAGTATACCACATTACATTTAGCCAGTGCCCTTTTTTATTCTTCAAACAATTTTATTTTTAACATTTTATTATGGTAACGTTTCCAACTCTCTAAAAGTAGAGAACAAGAGAGTGAGTCCATGTGGGTCATTACCATTTGGAACTATGATCAGCATATGGCTAATCATACTCTGTCCCACCAAATCTCATTTCCTGTTGGGTAAGCTGGCCTTCAGTGGGTCATTGTGACCCTCCCTCAGCAGTGCCCCTCCCACATGTGTACCTGCACCTGTGGTATCTCACCTGGCACGCTTGCGTGTTATAATGTGGTCTCTTCCCAATGCTTGAGAATTGCTGATGCAGGCACCTTTAATTAATTAATTAATTAATTCCTTTTTTTTTGGTAAAAATTTTTATTATTTATTTATTTGCAAAAGAGGGAGAATGAGAGTATGAGAACATGAGGTGGGGAGGGTCAGAGAGAGAAGCAGATTCTCTGCTGAGCGGGGAGCCTGATGTGGGATTTGATCCTGGGACTTCAGGATCATGACCTGAGCTGAAGTCAGTCACTTAACCAACTGAGCCACCCAGGCACCCCCTAATTTTTAAAGATTTTATTTACTTATTTGAGAGACAGAATGAGAGAGAGAGCGTGCGCACACACATGAGAGGGGGAAGGGCAGAGGGAGAAGCAGACTCCCCGATGAGCGGGGAGCCTGATGTAGGACTTGATCCCAGGACCCTGGGATTGTGACCTGAGCTGAAGGCGGATGCTTAGCCAACTGAGCCACTCAGGCGCCCTCTAGGCACCTTTATTTTTATTTATTTGTTTATTTGTTTGTTTGTTTATTTATTTATTTATTTATTTTAAGATTTTATTTATTTATTTGACACAGAGAGAGAGGTTATAAGTAGGCAGAGAGGCAGGCAGAGAGAGAGGAGGAAGCAGGCTCCCTGCCGAGCAGAGAGTCTGATGCGGGGCTGGATCCCAGGACCTTGAGATCATGACCTGAGCTGAAGGCAGAGGCTTTAATCCACTGAGGCGACCTGTCTAGGCACCTTTAAATGCAGACTTGATATGACCCCCCCCCCACTTTTGCCACTGTTTCCAAGAAGAATGCTCTATGCACAAGGAATATAGGGTAGGATTTGTTGGAAAAGTCTCTCTGAAGGCTTTATTTGCCACTTGCAGTTTGTGTTTGTAATTCGTGGTGCCCCAGCATGACCTCAAGAAAAGGTCCGTTTTCCTAGAGATATGTGACTGTCAGAGCCAGGCTAGAGGGCAGCATCTCACAGAACAATGGCTTTATTTCCATATTGTACCTTCCCTAGGTGCCCTGGATCCTTACATCACCACTTGCATGCCAGGGGGTGGAAGAGTTACCCCTCGGTGCAGATGTACTCTTTTCTGCTGGCAGAACTGTCTTTCTTATGCTTTCCCCCTGTTATTGGCTGGTGCCAGGCATAGGCACCTCATTCACCTCTCATTAGGTATTATCTGGTAATAGTTTGTTGAGTGAATGAATGACCACCAGACTACTAATAAATAGATATATGGCTAAGCTACTTCACACCACGGTGTTAATAGCTGTTTGTTTTCAGAATTGACCCCTTGGGATTATTTACATCTTAAGGAGATGGTATCTTGAAGAACAATTGCTTAATACAAATGTGGAATTCCTGGCCTGTGGCCCCTACTGGGGGAGGCTAGGATGCCTTTCTTACCGGTCTTCAAAACAAATATGTGGCTTATATGAAAACTCAACTCTGAAAATGATGCAAATTGAGAAGAATGTTATTTTTATGGTTGCACAGAAATGATTCGAAGGGGACTTGGGTCTTCTAGTGAGAAACAGGACGTGTTGGAAGCTTCTTCATATTGGAATAAGAATAAGCCTCCTTGCCGAACAGGAAGTTTTCAGGGAAAGGGAATGTCACTGACTGCCGAAGCTCAAATGTAAATATGCATTTATTCCTTCAGCAGTTATTTACTGTGTGCATTCTGCCAGGGGCAGCTGGGTTCTGGGGACCCAGTGGAGGGCCACAGGCCTGTGTTGGACCTGTTGACTAACCTTTGATGCACTTGAGACATACTTTCCAGTAGTCTTTGCTAACAGTATTATAACGACAAATTGAAACCCAAGATCAATGACAGGGTTGGCACTGTAGTCATTCTATTGGAAGTGGGTGGGTCCCCAGTACAGCCTGAGGCACTGGGACTGCTGGACATGTGGGTGACAAGGTCCAGCCACTGTCCTAAGTCACCTTCAGAATTAGGAATTCATTACAGGTAGATATTGATGCATTTTGTGTATGTACCTGTGACAGACGACTGTGACATTGTATCTCTGCGGCATCACATAGTGTCCTCATGTGAATTATTCGTCAGTACACACTTAACAGGGTGGAGTCTCAGCGATGACGTGTGTGGCAGATATCTGAATATATAATACGTGGAGGCTGCAGAAGAACGTGTAAAAGCTGGTGTGAGAAGCTAGGGAGCCATTGGCTGATGTTATGAGCAAGACTCCCACAAAACATTTAGAAGCGAATAAAAAAAAATATAGAAAAAAAAAAAAAGAAGCGGACTCCTTTGCTATCTTCCTTCCACGTCCACAGTCACGCCTGCACAAGGACCTTGCAGGCTGGGCCCCGTTCTCATGTCGTTCCCATGTAGTCTTGTTGGGTTTTTCTTCTGTTTATTTTGTATCTCTGCGCTTTGCTTGTTTTCCAAACCACTGGCCACACCACGAGGCCTCTGAGAACAGATGGCACGAGAAAAACGCATGCTCGTGTGGAAGCCGGGGCAGCCGGAGGGTCCAGGGTCCAGGCCTGCCTGCTCTTGGCACCCGGCCTCTCCCACCCCCGCTCCCCAGTCTGAGTGGTTTCTGCCTGGCCTGGGCTCCAGAGGCAGGATCAGACGGCTGGGTGTCCCAGGGGAGCCCCAAGGGGTGGATGCCTTCAGTCTTGAGGCCCTGAGGTGCGGAGGAGGGGTGCGGTGAGGGGGGGTGGTGGAGGGACGAGTGTCAGGTGTTGCAGCTGCCGAGGACCTGGGGGGGCGGAGTGGTGGGCAGCAGGGGCCAGAGCGCCCAGGTGACCGGAGGCAGTCGTTGTGAGGGGCAACCCCACACGTTTTTGCCTGCTGCCGTTCTAGGGCTTCGGCTGGTTACCGAAGTGTGTCATTTACTTCATTTCTTCATAGAGATGTAATAAGAATCGAGGAGGAGTAATATTTTAAAAATCCTTCCCCCCCCTTCTTTCCCCTCACTGTTTGATGAAATCTTTAAGCCTGCAGGTAAACTAGCATGAGGATAATCTAATAAGTCTTTCTAATGACTGATTTAATACCAGCAGGCAAGGTTCCTTTTGGGATTGATTATGGCACATGGTACTAATGGGGGTTAATTTGTAATGGGAGGTACAGTGTGTATTACCTTATGAATTCTGCACATAAGAGAGGGAGAGAGACAGAGAGTGAAAGAAGGAACATATTCAGTGAAAACAGGAGAAGCTGGAATTCAGAATCATCTTTCTGATATTCAAGTCCTAATGATCAGGCTTTCATATTTTTATTTCTTTTCTGTAGAAATGGACACAGGCTCTCTCAGTTGGGCACAGAGCACTTGGCCCTTTACACTCAGGTGTCACTGACCATGAGACCTTTGTGTGAGTTCCTGACAGCCCTCTCCCTGACTCAGCGAGCTCAGCCCAGCCTTACAGAGCTGACTGGAAAGTGGGGGAGAATGCAGGGATCAAGCAGTCCTGTGAATGGATGTAAACTTGCTTCTGCGAGAGCTAGCGAGGGCAAGCATAAACACGAGAGAGGTTCTCTGGTTTCCTGGGGTCGCTGGGGATTTCTGGAGGTGGGAGCTGGGCGGTGAAGGACAGCCAGCCCAGGACAGGGGCTCACACGAGAGGCAGGGGAACAGACTCAGTGACTGGGAATGGGAAGTAGCATGGGCTGGGGGCCCTCAGGAGGCTTAAGGGTTTTCTCTTCAGAGACGGTGGGATCTTACAGGCTTTGGGAAGTCATCGGAGTGTTCAAAGCTGCAGGATGACAAACTTCACTTGGTTGCAGTGTGGAGACTGGGCAGGGGTATGGAAAGTCTCCCCATGCATGGCCTTGCACAGCCAAGGAAGACTGGGTGTGGCCAGGGCACGGGGTGCTTCGAGGCTGCTCACCTGATCTGGGGTGCATAGCTGGGCCTAAAGCTCCAGGTGCAGTGTTTGCCCTTACGGATATATCCAATATTGTGTTTCTGAAAATCTCCACTGTTAACAAAAGTGGGGTTCCATGTGCCTAGGGGTCAGGGAACTTTATCGTTCAGGTGACATTTGAGCAGGGACCCAATGGCCCATGTGGGTATTTAGGATGATTTCTAGGTAGAGAGAACTCTTTGCAAAGGCCTGAGCAAGGCCATGGGGCTGAAGAGGAGCAGGGGGAGGGGAGAGCGAGAGGAGGGAGGCCAGGTGTGCCTGCGGGCACATGGTCCTGTAGGGCCCTGTAGGGCTCTGGTGAAAGGGTGCCATTCCAGGTGTGAAGCAGAGCCGTGTCTCGGCTGAGGTTCACGTGGATCTCTTTGGAGTAAAGCGGGTGACCGCACAAGAGGCTCTTAGAGTATCAAGTCCCAGGAGATGATGGTTTCCCAGGTCAGGGTGGTCTAGGTGGAGAGAATGAGCCAGGACTTGGAAGGCAGAGTTTCGAGGATTTGGTGAGGGGTGAGAAAAGCAAGCATGCATCAGAGTTTTTGACTGAGCGATTGGAGTTGTATCTTAGCAGGTTGGGGAAGATTAGGGAAGGAGAAGTTTTGATTGTTATTTTTTTTTATAAGGAGACAATTTTTATTATGATAATAATTATTAGTGATAGTATTAGTGTTATTTGGCCTACTTTTATTACTGTGGTTTGTGGTCGTCTTGTTTCTGCCTAACCTTTGTACACAATAACCTTTTAGAAAACAGCGTACCTATTTTTTTTATTTAGGACATTATGAGTGTTAGTCATTGTCCAGAAATCAATTGGAATTTCTTTGCAAGAAAGATTCAATTTAAAGCACTTTGATTCCTTGGGGGAAGGGAAGCTATGTGTACACATTAGGTTTTAATGCTCTGTTATTCTGTCGAAAATTAGAACAGTGATTATATATGTTGACAGGACTCAGATCCATGAATCTGGTGGCGGGAACTTTGGGAAGCAAACAAAATCCGTTTGCTTCCTCTACAAACATCCTCCTGTATCAGAGGTGGGTCCTGTCCATGTTGGGAGTAGACCTCACCCATCTTTTAAGCTAGAGTCACTTTCCTTGCTGTTATCTGAGTCCCCACCCTGCGATGCTGGTTAGAAATGCAGACTCTCAGCCCTGCCTTTGAACGAGGTCCCCAGGGGATTCGTGTACCTTAAAGTTTGAGAAGTACTGAGTGAGAACAGTGCTAAGTGTTTCTGAAGCCTAGCTTCGGGGTGAGCATTTCCTCAGGGCTGCTGGGTTTCAATCCAGAGCTGGCGTGAACTGGGTCAAGTTACAGAACACTCCCAACAGCATCTCCCGCGGTCTGGTACCCTGGGGACGCTTTCTTAGAGAGACCTTTGCAAATGAGACCCCTGGTAAGCAGGCATGTGTACTGGTATCCCCGAGAGAGCCTTCTCTTTTCTAAGGAGAGGGTCAAAAGTAGGGGGTTGAGTGAATGGCAGGGGGAAAGCCCAGGTGCCCGGGCATCTCACGGAGCAGGTGCACTTGGTGGGGTGAAAGGAAATTCATATTGCTGAAATGAAATAACTGTTTGATGCACTTATTTGGAAAACATTGCCCATAGATCTCAGAACTGTAAACATTTCTCTTGTCAGAATGATGAGAAAATTGCTTGTGTGGGAACTCTGAGAAGTGCAAATTTGTTAATACCTCCTTTGACAATGGTTTGTATTCAGAGCTGTTTATGAGCTGTCACAAATCATTTCCAGTTAAAATATGCTGCCGTTAAATCAAGGAGTGGTGGAAGAGTCTGGGAGGATGTGCACGGCCTCATGGCCCCAACTCAAGAAGGGCCTAAGCACAGATGCTGTGGGTCTGGTTTTTAAATTGGTGAATTGAATTGTAGAGTAAAAATGGTCTGGTTCCTGTGGAAAAGCTCTGTTTTGAAAATCGTCTCTGTTTTAATGCTCTTCAGAAGGCTAACATGAAGGCGTAAGTTTGGGAGTCAACCTTTCTTTCAATGGCCAGCATAGAGAGGAATTCAGTATCTGTCCTTTTGTTCTTTTATGATCATGTTCGTCAGACTCAGGGATGGTGCTGTTATCTGTTCTCGGCACTGCTAGAACGTGGCAAGCAGTTGCTTTTCCCACTGATAATGGTGCCTCTGCCCTGACCCACTGGTCCTACCCCATCCACCCTGTGTTCCTGGAGGACATCCACAAGATGGTTGTCTGGGGTTCAGAGTGTAGCCCGTGGCCTCAAATTGTGAGAAACTAAATGATCTCATGGGATATTTTATGTTGGTCTGGATGCTTTAGAGCAGTTTTTCTCAGCTAGAGGCAATTTTGTCTCCCAGGGGATGATTGAAAATGTTTGGAGACCTGTTTGGCTCTCATATCTGGGAGGCAGGAGGTGCTGCTGGCATCCCGTGTGTAGAGACCAGGGATCCCGTAAGTGTCCTACAGTGCACACGACAGTCCCCCCAACAAAGAATGCTCCAACTCCAGTTGTCAGGGGTGCCGAGGTTGAGAAACCTTGCCTTAGAGCTAGAGGAAGTTTTGACAGGTGGAAAAGTGGTGGGTAAAGATTAGAGCACACCTGTTGGCCAGATAGTGGTTAAAAAGGTGTCAGATGTCCAGTGTCTGCTTCTATTCCTTTCTCACGTGTTACTTCATATTCAGAAAAGAAACTCCATTGTCCCAAACCAATTTTTTTTTTCTAACCAGGACAGATAGTGCCAAACTGTTGAAGTTTGGATGACAGACTCTTTTATCAGAGGTAGCCCTACTTCTTTTCTGTGCTTCCAGAACATTTTGCTTGACAGCGAAGCACATCTCTAAAGGCATAATAAGGCTTTTCTTTCTTAAACTCTTGATTTATCTTAATCAGTGAATTCTATGAAATCCTTTCTCATTAGCATTAAAGTGGAATCTGCTAATAAGATAGCCACTGGGACAAGAGGGAAAATGCTGGAAATGTGATACATTTTCCTGAAGATTTTAAGGTCACTGAATTTGGATATTTCCTTATATTTTGCTTCCATGAATTCACAGTTCAAGTCTCTAAACAAATGTGTACAGTTGACTAGAGAGAAGTCCAGGAGACGGAACGATCCGTCACCTGTGCACTGAAGCTCCCACCCCTCCTCACCATTGCCCTTCTTTCTCTGACCAGGTCCCCTTAGAAGCTTTTGTCGCCTGATTACACCTTATAGAAATTTGCAGCAACAAAATTTGTTGTTTATTCATTCAGTAGTTAGGCCAATAATAGTTCTTCCTCACTGATTACTAAGGCTCTGGTTCAGTCTCTCATGACATGGAGTTCCTCTTTCTTTGGCTAGGTTACCAACAATTTCAGGAGACAGAGAAAGGATTGTATCAAAACAAGTGGCCTTTTAACTTCTTTAAAACGAGGTCTTTCCTCAAAATGCCCTCTAATGGGAACTCAAAATTTTAATTCAGAATTGGCTGGTGCTGTGCATAACTGGACCTGGTGTGATGGCAGACCAGTGAGTCCTGGGGCAGATGAGAGCTTACCATCTCGTGCTAGTTTCAGGAGAACGGCGTGTCCTTCTGTTGTTGGAGACTGCTGTTTTCCTGCAGCCTTGCTACAGTTTGACGTGTCCTCCGTGAAAGGTAAATTTGCATCATTTGTGGCTACCTCCTCATTTCTGATTGACTTTTGGGTAGTGTGAATTTTGGCGCAAAAACTTCCCACGGTTGTAGCCCTTAGAGAGGTACTAAAATACTAAATAAAAGAAACCATCAGCTGTAGAATGTTCTATTATGTAGATTGTTAGACGGTTTTGATTCATTTTCTTCCAATTGTTTCTTTAGCTTGTTTTCTGATTTTATGTTTATATTTCTATCAGCTTTATCAACTCTCTATACCTATTTCTACCCACTACCTGTTGGCCTTATCTATTGTATCTACTTATCTATCTTTATCATCTTTATTTCTGTCTATCCATCCATTTGTCTGTGTATCAGTCTGCCCATCATCTACGTCTGTTTTTACCTATATATCAGCTATCCATCTAACCACAAGCTTTAGAATGTTCTATGATATGTCTGCTTATCATCTATATCTGTTTTTACCTGTATATCAACTCTCTATCCATCATCTGTAGCTGTTTATCTATCATATCTATCCATCCATTCATCCATCCCTCCTACTAATAAAACTCAAAGGAGCATGCATCCTACCTTCTCCTTAAAGAGAAAAGGCTACAATTTATTTTCATTCTCCTAAGATCACATACTGCTTTTTTTTTTTATCAAAGGTCATTGCTTTGACCTACTGATTTTCACGTGCCAGCCCACGTGCTGCAGCTTTGGAAATACACCCTTTGCCGCCTGACCACAGCGACAAACATATTCCCTTGTCGCTGATTGCTCCCCTTGACACTATCTTTTCTGAAGCCTTTCTTTGCCCTGGGAACCTAACTGGAAAAGATTGTCTTTTATGTAGTGTCATACACAACTGACAGGTAGGACAGCACCCTGCAAATCTTCCTCTAATCTGTTCTGAAAAATAGCTGAGTAGTATTGGTTTTACATGAACTTGAGCACATTTGTTCATGGTTGGGGTGAATGGGGGCATACGACAATTAGTGGGGAATGGTGAGATTCTCAAGTATAGTATTTCTGTCGCTCAACCAATTTTTTCCTTTTTCGTATTGTGTTATTTGTTGTTGCCATTCTTTCTCTTACTATTTCCTTCTCTCCTTGCAGACGTCTTTTTTTCCTGGGACTTTTCTTGTGGTCCTTGTGTTGTTTTTTTTTTTTTTACCTCTCTCTTATAGACACAGTAGTTAACTGCACCCATCTGACCTAGTTCATCACCACTGAATGTAGCTCATTTTGAGGACAGTATAGCAGCTGGAAACAGTCCTAGGCTGGATTGAATGTGCCTCCTCTGGCCTATGATTGAGAGCAAGGTTTGCTTTTCTTCCATGTTGGCAGAAGACCCTTCTGACGCCCCATCTGATCCTCCAGTTTTCTGGGTTGGGTGGCCCAGCTTGCCTTCACTGCTCCTTCTCGGGCAGTCTACTGACTGTCCCTCTGTGTTCCTCCTTTATGGATGAGGGCTTGCTCACCAAATGGTGGGAGGAGTGTTTTCCAGAGCCCAGCTACAATGCACTGTGTCTTAGAGTGGCAGGCTTGGCTAGGTGAGGAGGAGATGCTGGGGGCGTTTGGTCCTGGCGCCAGTGAACAGCAAAACTCTGCCCCAACATTCCATTTACCGGTGGGAAAACAGATCAGTGGGTTCTCACTGTTCTGCTTACTGGATGATAGATTTCCTTCATATTGTTTACCAAGAAAGAATGTGGTTTTGCAGCCAAGGACTTGGATTCCTGGTTCCTGGTGAACAGTTGTTAGAGTGCTCCGAGTCTCTTCATTTATAGAAAGACCGTTTCAAGAAAATGCTCTGCCTGGGACAGGATAGATTTCAGCAAGTGTTTGTAAAACTCCCAGTTCAGTTCAAGCTGTGGGTTAAGAATCCTTGCTGTTGGTCTCAACCTCTGACCTTCAGAACTTTTGGGACTTGTTTGGGCAGCTGTATCCCAAAGGGGAGACAGGTGAGGTCCCCAGAACTTGTGAGAAGCCCACCCGGGAAATTAACCTGTGGGTGAGAATTTAGGCAGTATTGTTAGGAAGCACGGTATTTCTATCCTACTTTTGAATTTCAGAGACCAGCTCCGGGATTTTCAAAGACCTCATCTATACTGAAGACTGCCAAGACTCATGGCTTAGTGGGTGTCATTCCAGGCCTCTGCACAGAACCTGTGGTCTGCATTAGGAAGGGGACAATGGTGGGAGCCGTGGGGGCAGGAGTGCTCGTGCAGCCCGGTGTGGGAGAGAGCAAGGGGGAAGTCAGGCAAGAGGTATGACACTGTGGGGACAGTGAGATCCACAAGGAGTCGTGCATGTGGGAACTGAAGTCTGAACGGTGCCTGCATTGTGCATTCCTGAGCACCGTGGGCCAGCCTTCCATCTCTGTTCTCACAGATCTCACAGGAGCCTGGTGAGGCCAGCGAGGGCAGCAGGGGAGGGAGGGACCGGGGCTCACGGAGGCAGGAGCTGGCCAGGAGAGAGGTGGTGACACATGGTGGCACCTCACCCCACTTGCCGGTTCAAATCCCAGCTCTGCCCAGTCCTAGCTTATGTGATCTTGGATGATTCACTGAAATGGCCTGTGCCTCATTTTCCCCATCCGTAAAGAGAGGATGCTGGTAATAGCATGACCCACCTCATACAGTTCTTATAAAGATTTTGAGTTAATAATGTAAAGTGCTTAAGACATGGCTGATCTCTCCGAAGTGTTATGATTATAAGTGAGGACACCGGTCCAGACTTTTTGGGGTGGGGAACTGTAACAGAACTCTGGAGTAAGTCTGTAAGCTGGTTGTTGCATGCAGGACAGCCCAGCAAGGAGTCTGCAGAATGCTCTGATGGAGTCAGGGAGGGGCATGTGACCCTGTCCTTCCAGAGCAGATCAGACCCCTGTCCTCCCTTTCCAGGCTCGCTTCTGTTGGTCGAATGCCATTTCAAAAAGTGGTGATGGGAGGGGGGACGAAAGTGGCTGTCCATGGCTCTGTACAGTTCAGGACCACAGGACCTAACCGGCCTGCCAGACGGCTGCTCTGTGTTAAGTGGCCACAGGAAGGACGGGGCCTGGAGATGGAGACGTTGGACGGCTTCCCAGCTCCCTGGAGTCCACATCTTCACAGTGGGCCTTGTTGCTTTTTTAAGAGAGAATATCCAGAACATTAGACACATGCATATTTAACAATACGTGTAAAGACATTTTAGAAACTGGGAAATTTTTTAAACATTTGCCGCTGTTCAATTATACAGCATCCTTTATGAGTATAGTTAATTAAGAGTGGACTTTTTTTTTTTCCATAAATATCTCGAGCCCAGTGACTTAAGGTAAATACCGTTCTTGGGCAGAGAAACCTTTAACATGTGTTTTGTATTAGACACTGTACTGTGTTTCCTTTCTATTCACAATTGTGATGAGCATTAAGCAGTGTTTCATACTTTTCTCTGCAAATGGCTGTTCTTTGGATTGTGTGAAGTAATTTCTCTATAGCCCTTCCCTTCTTCCAAGACTTTGAATCTGGATTGATTTTTGTTTATAAAGCTTTCCAAGATGCATTACTGAAAAAGAGAGTTGAAGAAATGTATCCGAAGAAAGCACATGGATGCATTTCACAACTGTGCTGTTTTATAAAAGCATTTAAATACAATCTTCCTGAATCTGGAAGCCTCCAAGCTGGCTTACAAAAAATGGACTTGAGTGTTTCAAGGTTGAGGCAGACATGGGCACATTTATCTGTACAATGATAATAAAAGATCTCTTTTCTTTCCCCTGATTTAAAGCTGGTTACCCAGACCAGAAACCTGGACTTGGGCTGGCTCTCCACCTTTCTGTCTGCATGTCCAACCTCTGTATCACCAAGTCCTGCGATTTTACTACTGAGTATTTGTTCACATGGCTTTTCCCATTCCTACATGTTGTGACTGCCTTGGATTCTTAGTACTTCACACGTAGACTTCTGCAGCTGCCTCTGGACAGATTGCTCTCTGCCTTTGACCTCTGGTTTTCTCTCCCCTCCTCCTATGTTCTCCCCTGTGTTTCGGAGCAGAGTGTCTCAGACTCCAGTGAGTGTCTGAATCACCCGGAGGGCTCTTTAAAATGCAGTTTCTGATTTGGTAGGAGTTGAGCCTGACACTTTGCATTTTTCACATTTTCCCAGGGGATGCTGATGCTCCTGGTCCGGGACCCCCTGAGAGAACCACCACTCTCGTTACTTAGATGGCACAACCGACGTGTCACTGCCTGGCTTCAAAAGGCAAAGGCTGGACTTGCCTGTATGGCCATGGGTCACAGTAGCCTGGTCTGGTCTCTGTGTCTGGGCCCCTCTCCCACTGCTCCCTGTTTCACCCCATATCTCTAGTTAGACACCTGGTAGACCTCCTTCCTGGCTCCTCTGCCTGGAATGCTGCCCTCCTCTGTTGTGAAGCATGGATGGCAGCGGGAGAGGTGAGTACTTCTTTGGGCTCATCTTAACTTGTTAAAATGCGTAACAGGAATGAATTGTTCCATGGCACTCGGAAGCAAGGCATGCCACATCTCTGTTTTTCTAGAGCAGTTAGATCTCGTTTGAGCCCTGACTCACCAAGAAAAGTAAGATGGCATCTATCAGTCATTCGGTGGTGGGCGTGTGACCCAGGACTTGTTGCTCTTCCTCCTCCTGCCCGCTTCATTGGTGGTGGGTCCTGTTTGCTTGGCACTCAGGCCGGGTAGGGGGTGCCCTGGTGCCAATCCGAGGCAGTCTGCTCCTCCTGTCTCCATCCCTTCTGCCCCTCTGCTCCCCAGCCTCCTGTCCCACTCTCCCACACATCAGTTTAGTTTGGGTTTGGACCCGTTTTTCAAATGTTGGTATGTTTAAGAATTTTTAAGGGGGAAGCTTGTTGAAAATGCAGATTCCCCTAACTCCACCTGAAGAGGTTATGACTCAGGAACAGAGGTGGTGCCTAGGAGTGTGTGTGGTAATAAGAATGTTAGGCACTTCTGTAGTTGTCCTGTAGGTCATGGGCTGAGTAGCACTTGCCTGGGCCCTTCTCTCCTTCTCCTGTTAGGCCAGGAAACACAAAAGGACATTTTGCTACAAATAGTTAAGTCATTTGGCTACCCAGCTTGAGATTCAGGACTGGACCGTGGACACATGCTGTACTCTTCCCACACGAAGCCCCCTCCCTCGGCTCTAGACTGCTGCAGGCAGGCGTAGTCTTGGAGACCAGTACACACCACAGACCTAGGGAGGTACCCAACTCAGGGGCTGGCTTTTTGTTTTCTTTCTGGCATGATGCTCTCATGTCCAGAGGGGGGGAGGATTCTTAGGGTCTCCAGTGGCTGTCTTCTCCTGTTCTGGGCATGGCTGAGAATAAGTTGCTTTTTAATTGGCAAAATGATCATCTCAGATCAAAGGAAAGCTGCTGAAGTGGCTGGCATTCGTACTGGCATGGCAGCCGGTGATGGCTCTTACGTGGAAGGAAGGGAGCTGCTTCAAAGCGAGCCCAGCTCTGACGTCCTGGCTGGACTCCTGCTCTTGTCCCTGGAGCCCTGTCCCCACCCCACTCCTTGGAGTTGCCTTCAGGCTGTTAACTACAGTTTTCATCACAACCTCAAAGGGTGGTGAGTCACTGCCTTGGTGTAGAATTGAAATGAACAGAATTCCGAGTAAGAGCAATTCTGAAAGTTGCAATTTTTATGTTCCAGTGAGATTGAAAATCTGTGTTCACTGAACGATAGACCTACTTTCACGTGGAGTCTCTTCCTGTAATAACATCATTGTTTGAGCTCTGGGCTAGCTCTTGGCTAGGTTCAGTAGGGGATCTTGGGCACAGGCGGAGGCTGATAAAAATGTTCTCATGGGGCAATCTGAATTATGAAGAAGACTTCTAAAGTCATTGTGTAGCAGTCTTCCGTTGTACCTGTGTTTGGAAGACGTACTTTTACTTGAAAGGTTCAAATAATTAACTGTATTAAAAACATTCACTGCATGTGAAAGTGTGGAGTCATGCACTTTTAAATGATCAGAGATGGGGCCCCTGGGTGGCTCAGGCAGTTAAGTGTCTGCCTTCGGCTCAGGTCATGATCCCAGGGTCCTGGGATCAAGTCCCGCATCCAGCTCCCTGCTCAACGGGGAGTTTGCTTCTCCTTCTGCTGCCATTCCCTCTGCTTGTGCTCTCTCTGTCAAGTAAGTAAATAAAATCTTTAAAAAAAGAGTATCAGAGAAACGTTTGGTAGTTTTGAAAGCAATACTCGCAGTGACTAGAGGCGTGCATGTGTGCGTGCATGTCTGTGCGTGTGTGTGTGTGTGTGTGTGTGTGTGTCTGTACACGCGCACAGGCCCGCAACATTAATAGCAGAAGAACGCTCCGTCGTTCTTCCTTTGAAACCAGCACACCATGTCCACCTGTCACATGTTGTGGTGGGATTTGAGAAGAATGGGGACAAGTTATCAGGACTGGGCAGTTTTGCGGGGGATAACCTGTGCACGCACGTTGGCTTTCTACCCCAAGCTGTGCAGTGACCGCGTGCTTGAAACAAGCTGGCTGTTCTCGCTCACATCTAGCTCCTACCCCACACAGCTTGAAATGAATAAGCCTCACTTCCGATGTAGCGCGCAGCGCGGCCGTTTGTTCGTTCCCACCGTTTGCTTCCCTGGGAGCTGGAAGCAGAGGTAATGGAACCTCACTCAGACTGGTGTGGCGGAGACTACCCATTCGTCAGCACTGCCCTTCACCTCTTGACCTTGACCCTTCTCCTTTCCCTTCTCCCTCTTGTCCTGGCAAGCCATTGTAATTGGGAAATTGGCTGATCACATTGTGTGTTAAAGTTCTTGTGGTTGTAATTATTTTCTTTTTCACCATAATTCCAGTTATTTGAATTTCCCAGCTGTTTGGATTCTGGCTAAGGGGGACTTATTTCATCTGAGGATCTGAAACCATGGTGTCAGTTGGTATTTACGTGCATATCCGAGTTTGCTGTTGAAGACATCAAGGGGGAGATGTTGTAATAAATCAGCAGATGTGAAATGGTATCCTTTCAAAATTGCTCTTCTGTTTAGTACTTAGCAACTAGGGCATCCAGCATACATTGCCTCCTGCCCTTAGCTTGGTTTTCTCCTGTAATGTAACTTTGCTACACCAAAGTTACATCATGCTTTTCCCTTTTAAATGTCCCTTTGTCTACCTTTGTCACTGATTTTAGATTATGCTGCTTTCTCAAAGGCTGAAGCAGCTCACAAAGTAAAACCCTAAAATTTTTAGAAGTTATACAGCATTATATTGTAAATGTGTAAAAATTCTTAACAAAGTCAGTGACTTGGAAGGATTTCCATGAGAACTCGTTCAGCAAAAAGGTAGTAAATTCCTTAAAGTAACGAAACTTTGGCTTCTAACAAGGTCATTGTTTGGCAGTGTCCACATTTTTAAAAACTTCCCAGAACTAAGAAGAGGAAATGATTCTGAGACAATGGAGCAATTTAAAAAATAAAGACAATAAATTAATGTTTGCATTATTTGCCAGCCACTGCTTTCCTTTCTTCCAACTTTTTACCTCACATTCTGAATAAATTGGACCATGTGAAGAACTAGATTAACTTTTCCTTTTTTTTTTTTTTGATTGAAATTGGTTTTGCAGAAGTGGAAATTTGGCAGCAAGTATGGAAACTAGCAAATCAGTTTACAGTGTTCTGTGCTTCTTAGTTTAATGAAACCCACAAGAATGAGGAAAGACTGCATGGCTTCAAATAAGAGAAGGCTGTATGAGTGTAGGCTTTGCCTTTTCTGGAATTTTATTTTTACTCTTATTAATTCAGTAACATGTAGAACACGTAGAACAGCATGTCCAAACTTTAGTTGGTTAATAGTGACCTCCAAATGGGTAGAATTTCAACTCCCAATAGTTGCTTTTAGATGATTTGATGGAGAAAATGCTGGGAATAGCTTCTAAGAATGGTATAAAATGAAGAGGAATATGGTAATTTAAAAACAACAACAGTAGGGGTGCTTGACTGGCTCAGTCTGTAGACCATGAGTCTCTTGGTCTTGGGGTTTTGAGTTCAAGCCCCATGTTGGGTGTAGAGATTACTTAAAAATAAAATCTTAAAAAAATAACAAAAATAAAAATAATTGTGAACTAATGGAATATAAGCAATTGGCTGATTATAATTTTTACACTCAGACATTGTGTTCTGAACTTGACCTCTAATGAGGTAGTAAAAGCATGTATCTAATTTTAATTAAAGTGACCAGTTGACATGGAGTCTTTGGAGCATCTGTGTCCCTTTCAAATAAAATAGGGTAGGTGGGGGGTGCTTGAGTGCCTCAGTTGGTAAAGTGTCCAACTCTCGATTTTGGCTCAGGTCATGATCTCAGGGTTCTGAGACTGAGCGCTGCATCGGGCTCCATGCTGGGTGTGGAACCTGCTTGAGAGTCTCTCTCTCTCTCTCTCTCTCTCTCTTTCTTTCTCCCTCCCTCTGCACCCCCCCCAGCCCCACTCTGTCTCTAAAAAAAAAAGCAGGAGGTGGACTTTTTTTTATAGATGATGGTTTTCATTGTCAATATATGTTTTTTCCCAGCCAGCTGGAACTCTAGCAAGTCTGTTAGATATAGCTAACTTTTAGTTTATCCAAGTTGGTAGCCTAAATGTAGTATCTCTCGATTGGTTGGGGGCCCCCAAATGTGGGGCGATGGTAGGGTGGAAGCCAGTGGTGCAGGCTGTGAAAGAATTCACCAGAGGCTGAACAAAGGAGACAGAAATTTATTGAATACACTGCAAGAGAGCCGTGGTCAGGACAGCAGGGGAGAGGCTGTCTACAATGGGGTAGTGGGTGGGGTAAAGGGGGAAGAAGAGGAGGTATGGTGATGTATGGGATTCTCCCTTTTTTGGTGACTGTGCCTAGTTGTAAGTAGCCCATTGGTCATTTAGAACTTGTGGATATTTTGATGGGCCTTCTCTACATTGCATTGCACAAGGCTTTGTGCCTGAAAGTGGTTTCCACACGAGTGACTTCCAAATAGATGTTCTCTTTTCATCTGTGGACGTTCTGTAGATTCCTGGAGGAGCCTGGACTTGCTTTCCAAGTCAATTTCCTCCGTGTGGCTCTTTTACTTCCTCTCTTAGGTGCTGTCCTCCAGTCTTCCTAGATGGCCCTTTCCATCACCGCCACTGATGGTTTGCCATCAGCTGAAGCCCACATTAATGTGCTTGTGGATATCCCCAAAACACCAGCCTTCTGCTGAGGGGGTTGCTGTATATTTGAACACACATTATTAGGGGGTGCTAGGGAGGGCTACTTGATCTCTAAATGACCCAGTGCCGTCTAGTGCTTTGTTACTGGACCACCGCATTGGCTTCCCCTGGGAACTTGTTAGAAATGAAGAATCTTGGAGCTCACTGCAGACCTGCTGAGTCTGAATCTGCCCTATTCTCAAATGCAAAGTAGTACTTTTATACTGGTCCTATTTTAATGACCATTTACAAGTTTGTCAAAGCACTGGACACCAAAGACAAAGATCCTTTAGCAGTAGAATGTGTTTTCATTAAGTTATTTCCGAATACTGGAGACTTTATTTGACAAGTTCATGCACAGATAGTGTGGATGGGTTGAGTTCTGTTTGGCTCCAGCAGAGAACAGTTAGTTCCTTTCTGCCTTCTGGTTAGTCCATGAGTCTTGCAGGGCTGTGCTGTGAAGGATAACCATTCAGGACACTCTAAAGTTTTACTAGTAGACTAGAGTTTGCTCTTCTCTGCAGTTGGAGAAGGTAGGTGGACAAAGTAGGGGACAATTGATGTTGTGATGAATTTGAGGTTATTAATTAATAGTTAATTGGTTAAATGCCTTGACTAGTGTTTTAGAACTACAGGTCACAACTCCTTGGGTGGTCGTCAAATCATCTTAGTAGGTCACAACCAGCACTCAAAGAGTGATGTGCAATAGAAGAGAAGATAGAATATAGTTCACAGTTATAAGGCTAAGTATTACTTTTAGAAACTTTATTTTTTTGTTTATTTTTTTGTTTTTAGAAACTTTAAAAAAGTTGCATGTGGTGTGCTTATGTATATAGAGATATTTAATGTCACAACTTAGTATATGTATATATGTGTGTATATATTTATATACATTTTCATATGAATGCATTTTCACGTATATATTTGTATACTACATACATATATATATTGCATGTGTTAAGAGTGTTTGGAAGCCCAAAATGACTAGTATTGTGGGTGAGTTACAAAGGAAGCATTAAGGAGATATAATCTATGTAGTTTAATAGAGGAGAAAGAGCAAGTATTGATGTTTATTACTGTCTTAGTTTATCAAAATAACAAATACATATCTAGACATCAATGAACAGTAAACGTTCTGCCATTTAGAAATATTAGGAAATATAAGGTGTTAAGATTTTAAACCATTGTAGTTACTAAAGAGCTATTTATAATACCATTGATAGATTTAAGTATTTAGAATCTAGGGAGGTAAAATCAGGACTAAAATGATTTTTGGGCTTCATTTTCTTTTCACTTCAGATTTACACAACTTTAGGATCTTCTGTATTTTTGGTATTCTCCTGGTCAATGTTCAGGATCTGTATGTAAATGAAGGATGGAGAGACATCCTTTGAGCCCACTGAGTGCTCATTTCCAGGTTCCCATGTGAGGCTTGAAATGTACTCTTTGTTACTTAGTCTACTGAAGAATTTAGCTACCATTGAAGGTTGAGGAGTCTAGTTTTTTGGCCTCTTTTCAACCTTCTTCCTGTTCTTATGTCTTTAGCATCTGGCACAGGGCGTGGCATGTTTAGCATCTGGTAAATCCTTGTTGAAAGTATGCATGACTCTTTTTTTTTTTTAGAAAGAAAATTTTTTATTGTG
Organism: Ailurus styani; assembly: GCA_002007465.1. Taxonomy (NCBI): domain Eukaryota; kingdom Metazoa; phylum Chordata; class Mammalia; order Carnivora; family Ailuridae; genus Ailurus; species Ailurus styani. The sequence continues at coordinate 373,134 of LNAC01000729.1, forward strand.
TTGTTAGTCACCATAAAATACATCATTAGTTTTTGAAGCAGTGTTCCAAGATTCATTGTTTATGTACAACACCCAGTGCTCCATGCAATACATGCCCTCCTTAATAGCCACCACCAGCCTCACCCATCTCCCCTCCCCTCCCCTCCATAACCCTCAGTTTGTTTCTCGGAGTTCATAGTCTCTCATGGTTCATCTCCCCCTCCAATTTCCCTCCCTTCACTTTTCCTTTCCTTCTCCTAATGTCCTCTATGTTATTCCTTACGTCTCACAAGTGATCGTATGATAATTGACTTTTTCTGCTTGACTTATTTCACTCAGCATAATCTCCTCTAGTCCCATCCATGTTGATACAAAAGTTGGGTATTCATCATTTCTGATGGCTGAGTAATATTCCACTGTATCTATGGACCACATCTTTTTTATCCATTCATATGTTGAAGGGCATCTCGGCTTTTTCCACAGTTTGGCTATTGTGGACATGAATGCATGACTCTTTGAATTTCTCCTCACTTTTCTTGAGTAAATGCCAAGTCCTTACAAGTGCCTACCAGCTCTTGGGACCCCCACTGCCTCTTTGACCTCATCTCCTGATACTTTTGCCCTCATTTGCTCTGTTCAGCCACACTGCTTCTTTGTTCCCGGACCCCTCCCTGAAATGCTCTTTCTCAAACATCCATGTGTCCAACCCCTTTGCCTCCTTTTAGCCTTGGTTCTCATACTGCCTTTTCAGGGAGCATTCTTGGGCACCGCTTCCCTCTGGCTGTACTGACTGTCCTCCACTCTGCTCTGCACTTGCCTTTGTACATGGCCCTTACCATTTCTGAGCGAACTACTTAATTTACTTGTTGAGTAGGCTTATTGTTCAACTCTACACCCTGATTCTACTCACTGATGTGCCCCCCTGCCTGGAATCGTGTCTGGCACCTGGTGGGTGTTCACACAGCCTGCCAGCGGATTGCATGGTTGAATGAGTTTGAGTGTGGAGTTTGACATACTCGGGTTTCTTCTTTCTACCTCACATGACATGGTGACTTCTCTGGTCTGTTCCTGGCATTTAGCAACACCCCCTCACAGTGCTAGGGATTCAGTCCATTGAAATAGCTTTCTACAGAGAGTTGGGTCCATTTTTAATGTTAAATATTAATAGAGGTCAATAAAATTAATTGTTATCAATTTTTATCCGATATGAAAACCAGTCTTGACATTTAATTATAAAAGCACAGACTTATTTATGTTTGTCCCATTTTCCATACTTAGGTCCCTTTTATTTTCTGATAGTATGTGGTGGAAAATTTGGGACATAATGGGTCTCCAAAAACATTGCTGCCTCACCCTTCACCCTTCTGGGACTGAGTGTGCTGTGGCTCCTGAGAAGTCCTGGCTGTGGCCATCCACCGTGCCCGTCTTTGGGGGTCAGGGCTTTCATGTGTCAGCTTCATTCCACAGTATCCACATTTGTTTCTGCCTGTGGAGTGTTCACGGAAGTGACCAAAAGAGTCTGAAAGAAGCGTGCTTATTGGCGAATGACTTGTTGCTATTTCCAAACAGAGTCATAAAGTCTGGGTTTGAAGGTAATATTACAACAAAAATACACCTTAGTTTTCAATGGAATTCCCAAGAATAAAACATATCCATTTTTTGATACATTAGCTTTGCTTTATTTCTTATTTTAACCTTTTGTTTTGATTGCTCTGTGGATCTGCTTGTAGGATGGGATAGGGTTCAAATCTTAGCTTTGCCTCTTACTAGCTTTATGACCCTAGACAAATCACCTAAATTCTCTGGACTCTGGTGGTCTCATCTGTTAACTGAGACACTAATAACGTCCATACAAGGTTGCTGCAAGCATTAAATGAGATACATAAAGTGCCTTGCTTTATCGTTATTGCTACTATTGTTGCCTAGAAATGAATGACCAAGATGCCTTGAGTATCTTTCTCTGTTTGATTTCTTCTCGTTGTAATTAATTAAGTATCCAAACAGGAGGTCAAAAAGAGCAGAGAACAGAACACTTGGGCCAGAGCTCAGAATCCTGGGTATGCAGGGCTGTTTCTTGAAGTAGGCCTTGTCTTGCTGTCAGGAATGTTGAAACCCCTAGGCCCACTGCTGTGTGGTAGGTTATGTGGGTCATTTTGACATGTATCTCTATAATGCCAGTGGCAATTGTTCTTTCTTATAAGGTAGGCTCTGTGATAAGCAGATGCCAATGGTATGGTGGGGGGAGGCAAGAGACCCAGGTCTTTGCCCCTGTGACTTGACCCATCTGTGTGACTTGGTCAACACACTTCACCTCCATGTTCTTTGATTTCTTCCTCACTTATACAAAGGGATAGGGCTTGAGCTCATTAAGTGTGAAATCTTGTAAGATATGAAAGGTGGGAATTTGCTTCAAGTCTTCCTCTGAGGCTGCTATTTTGGGGAATGCCAGATATGGAGGTATGGTTATGGTTGAGGGGTACAGGGAAAGAAGTAGATTGTATTAAAAAAAAACCCCAGAAAATATGAGACATATCCTTAGAAAATGTGAGACTTTTTCTTAGGGACTGGTATTCTCATGGGGGAGTCCTGAGTAAACATTAGAGAGGGTATGTGCAGATAACCCAAGAACACTGGAAGGTGAGTGAATGAGGACTGTAGAGGGTGAGGTAAACCCGGAGGACTCTTGGGAAGAGGTACTTCTGTTGTGAGTCATATATATTAGCAGCCGGTTTTCTCTGATCAGAAGCAATGCAGTTCTTTATACCATTTGACTATATTAATATTTATGATCAGTTACTAAGGTCCCTACTGTCTTTCTAAGTCTCTGCAGTGACCTGAAAGGTAGATAACCTTATCTTCATTTGTTAGCTGTTGTGCTCAGAGATGACTTGATTTTCCTGGAGTCAGGCAAGCAGTAGTTGGTGGCTCTGGATTTGATCCCAGGGCAGCATTGTCTTTGGCTCTTTTACTCCGCCAGTCCACGTGCTCATGGAGTTCCTGCCCTAGTGACTGAGGGTTTGATTCCCTTTTTGGCTTGTAACAGATATGGTAACATCTCCATTTGGATGTGTGCTAATATGCTTTAAAGAGTATAGTTTGACCCTGAGAACTCCTCCCAGGATGCCTGAGAAATGAGACAGTACTTTATTGCTTAAGAAATAAAGAGGATCTTGATGTCCCAGTCACTGTCAGGTTTTTCATTACTTTCAAGTATTTTGTGATCCTTTGTGGGGGTGTAGGTCTTTGTCTTCCTCCCCTTGAGTTTGGAAATAACTAGGAAACTACTGTTGGACTTGAATGTCTCTTAAAAGAAATCATCCTCTTTGTTGTTTCCTTAAGGTGCTCATTCCAGCTTTGTTAAAAACTTTGTTTGCCCTTTGTGTGCTTTGAAACATTTAATTCTGCCTTCATGGGTCCTGAAGCATCCCATTTTTAGATTTTACAAGTGTCCTCAGCGCTTGTGCACGCGCACCTCCCTAATGTGCGTGCACGCTCATGTGCATCTGCGTGCATCTGTGCGCAAGTGCACGTGCACGCACGCGTGTGCGCAGATATTGTGTTGCCTTACCAGGCAAGAGCCCAGGCTGCCATGTTGGCTCCGGTCCTTCCTCAGCACAGGGCTGCCCGGGGGTGGCCTTGTCCTAGTTTCCTCATACATAGTTCTGGCCTTTATAAAGCTTAGCAAAGGCAGCTTTAGAACTTTGCAGTCTGAAGAACTCAAGCCAAAACAGCAGGGAAGATAGAAAACCTGTCTGTTTAGCCATAGGCAGATGGACTGTTTTTCCTTTGACTGAAAGATTTTCTTGGTTGAAGGGCGAGGCGGGGCGGGGCGGGAAGAGCCTGTGAAGGTCTGTTGGCCGCCCCGCTGTCCTGTGAGCGCAGCCCTCGGAGCTGTTGCCATCCTGTACTGGGTAGGGGGAGGCGTGTGTGGGAGCCCGCCAGCACTGCCTTCCTCCAGTGGATGCACCCCGAGGGGCTTTGGGGACCAGGTCTTTGAGGAGGATGGCTATTTCAGCTGTGCCCCCAGGAAGGGCCCCTCATCTGGCCTTTTGCGCTCCAGAAGAGATGACTTTCGGATGTGGGCATCGTCGTGCCTTATTTCTTCCTGGCAAGCAGAATGGGACCGTTTCTTTGTTGCATCTGCTTTGAAGAGGTCCTTCTTTTCTATTTTAGGAACAGAAATCTCTGTTAGAAGTAAGCCAGACAGCCGACAGAAGGCAGCTGGCTTCAGGATCCCTCTCCTTAGTCCTGGTCCCGGCTGATTTTGTGTCTTATGGGAGTTGCCCAAAGCCACCCTCTTCCTCTGCATTCCTCGATTTTGAAAGGCACCCATGAAATGGTTGGTGATGCTTTGATAAGATACAACTTGTCAAACTCTTGGTCTTGGCTCTGTGGCTGGAACTTGCACTCAATCTTCTTTGCTTCTCACCCTGGCCTCTGCAGGGAGGTTGCTGGTGATACTCCCTGTCGGCCTGGCCCTTTCCCAGGCCGGACTCAAGTTGGGTTGAAGAAATGGACACACACATTTTATGTCGTGAAAATGTACCTGACAAAAAAATTTATGCATTTGGGGTGGAAGTGTAGGTCCATCCTTAAGGAATGTGTCAACATTTCTGAAAAATGATGTAAAGTCAGTGTAGTTTTGGGAAAGAGACCTCTGTTTTCTATTTTCCTTGATCTCTTTGTGTAACACTGAAGTATATTACCTACTACTTTGTGTTTTTTTCTCTCCCAACTTATAATTTATACAAAATGGCTCTCTTGTCTCTGGGCATCACTGTGTTTTAAATGGCTCCAGTTCCCAGCTGGTACCCAGTTCGGTTTCAGAGAAAGGAGGCACGCTGCCAGATTTCTCTCTTAACCTTTGTCGGGAATAAATGTCTTCTTTTACCTTAAAGAGAAAGTGAGAATGTTGTGAAGGTTAAGAATAAATGTGTCTCACTCCCCTTATGGTTTTTCAGTCTACTACGACTCATGTACATCCTCTCTTGGGGCAAGGGAGGTGACCTCCTTGCTTGTTACTTTCCAGGAATACCTGCAACTCTGCCTCTGAGTCTTGCTGTCTCTTACTAGCTCATGGTTCTCAAACTGTGGCCACTGAACCTACAGTGCTGTGTAAACTGCTGGAAACATGTTGAGAATGTGGCATTCAGAGGATGGTTTGGGCTGGGGCAGCCAGTCTGGAGAGCAGTGTGGAGGTTCCTCAGAAAGTTAAAGATAGAACTACCTTATGACCCAGCAATTGTACTACTGGGTATTTACCCAAAGGATACAGAAATATAGATTTGAAGGGGTACATGCACCCTGATGTTTATAGCAGCATTATCAGTAATAGCTAAACTATGGAGGGAGCCCAAATGTCCATCGACTGATGAATGGATAAAGAAGATGTGATGTGCGTGTGTATAGAAGATGTGATGTGATGTGATGTGTATATACACATATACACACCCCCCACACACAATGGAATATTACTCAGCCATCAAAAGGAATGAAATCTTGCCATTTGCAACAACGTGGATGGAGCTAGAGTGCATTATGCTAAGTGAAATAAGTCAGAGAAAGACAAATGTGATCTCACTCATGTGGAATTTAAGAAATGAAATACACATGGGGGCTGGGAAGGGAGAGAGGGAGATAAAGCATAAGGGACACTTAACCATAGAGAACAAGCTGAGGGTTGATGGGGGGAGGTAGGTGGGGGGATGGGATAGATGGATGAAGGGTATTAAGAAGAGCACTTTTTGTGATGAGCAATGGATGTTGTATGTAAGTGATGAATTACTGAATTCAACTCCAGAAACCAATATTGCACTCTATGTTAACTAAAGAAAATTTAAATTAAAAAAAGAAGTAAAAAAAAAAAGAAGATGGTTTGAGGCTAGTGAGATCATCATCCCTGCAGGACCATATTTTATCACTTTGTAAAACTATGTATGGATTCCTCAAATGCTTCAACAGCATGGTATGGTCTATGTATAAAGAACTCTGCCAGCATCTTCTCTGAAGTCCTAGGCTTAATAATTCTCTTTAGGGTCATTCTCTTGCGTGAACCATTCTACTAAAGGTGTAATTTCCTTTGTGGGGGCATGATATTAATGCTCAGTCTTCTTTCTTTGAAGCACTGGACTTTGTGTTGAGCTGTGTTTTTTGAGGTTATGGAAAAGGCATGTACTTATTAGAATTGAGGGTGGAGGGAACTGGGTCGGGTCTATAAACTGGGCCTATTTCTTTCTTTGTACAGGGTGAAGTTGGCCTGGTGTGGGTCATTGGTTATTTTCACACATGGAGTTGGGCCCAAGAGAGTTAAAATTATGCTGAGAAGAAGAGGTGAATTTATTGAAATTCTCTGCCTCCTATGTCACGGAACTGGTGTTTTTAGTTTTTTTTTTTGGCCTGACTGTGAAAACTACGCTGCCTGAGAGGCTCAGCACAAGGGGATAAACCTTGGAGATAATGTTAAGGTTTACTGAGTGATTTATGAGGGAGTGGGAATATATAATACAATCCTGCATATAGACTTCAGGAGAGTATGATAGGTTTCTATAGTGAATAAAATTTTTATTTTGTAGTCTCTTAAGTAATTTAACTGATTTGAATGTTTTAAACTATCTCTTTTATTAAACCAGTCCTTTGAAAATCTATAATAGAGCTTTGGTCACAATCTTCTTTGTAATAAAAAACAATTTATCTCTTAAGGATAGCAGAAACTGAACATATTTGCATATTCAACTTTTATTTTAAAGAGGGCTTAAGTAAAATCTTGCTTAAGAGAATTAAAAATCATTGGTTTAAAAATAAAAAATCAATCTTTTTTTATATTAACATATCTTATTTGCTTCACGGGTACAGGTCTGTGACTCATCAGTCTTACACAATTCGCAGCATGCACCATAGCACATACCCTCCCCAGTGTCCATCACCCAGCCACCCATCCCTCCCACCAGCAACCTTCAGTTTGTTCTTGAGATTAAGAGTCTCTTATGGTTGTTTCCCTCTCTGGTTTCGTCTTGTTTCATTTTTCTCTCCATTCCCCTATGATCCTCTACCTTGTTTTTCAAGCTCTTCATACCAGTGAGATCATATGATAATTGTCTTTCTCTGATTGAGTTATTTCACTTAACATAATATCCTCTAGTTCCATCCGCGTCATTGCAAATGGCAAGATTTTGGTTTTTTGATGGCTGTGTAATATTCCATGGTGTGTGTGTGTGTGTGTGTGTGTGTGTGCGCGCGCGCGCACCCACACCCCCACCCCCACACACCCCATATCTTCTTCTTTATCCATTCATCTGTTGATGAACATCTTGGCTCTTTCCATAGTTTGGGTATTGTGAACATTGCTGCTATAAGTGGTGTACGTGCCCTTTCAGATCACTACATTTGTATCTTTGGGTTAATACCCAGTAGTGTGATTGCTGGGTCATAGGGTAGCTCCATTTTCAACTTTTTGAGGAACTTCCATACTGTTTTCCAGAGTGGCTGCACCAGCTTGCATTCCCACCAACAGTGTAGGTAGGTTCCCCTTTCTCCGTATCCTCGCCAACACCTGTCGAATAAAAAATCAGTCTTAAAGCACTTTTAATATAGGTTGTCAGGAAGTTGGATTAGCGTTTTGTTTCAGAATTAGAGCTGAGTTATTTGACCTATACAGCTTTTTTCATTTTGGTTGGGAATGAATTATTGATATGAATGGAAAATTAAGAACAAGTAACAAATTCTTCCTTTGGAAAATTTCTTAGGGATCTTCTTGTTTTTAACCTTTAGCTATTGGATAGCTAAATGCCAGAAGAGTGGCAAGGATATTTGGCAAAAATGGTGACTACTGAGGAATATTTCTAAGCTGTGACTCAGGTTTACAGGTAAAATGAAATAACCAGTACTGGAGAAATTGTGGATTCATCATTTGGAGGTAGAGCATGAGTCTAAGTATCTTCCACCTAGTTGAAATTAATTTAGAGTTCTGAGTTCTGTTTTGAAGGTTTGCAGAAATTCCATTGCTTTGGTCTTATTGCTGTAAACTAGAGATTGACAAATCATAACTCTTTTAATTTGGCTTATTTAAAAAAATGTAAGGGCTTCTCATGTGCCACATACTCCGCAGAGTCTGAGGGGATGTCAGGGTGATGGTGATGTAGTTCTTGCCCAGAAGGAGCTCATAGTCAAGTAGGAGAAACGAATTTTCACTTATGGATGGATGAGGGAGGTAGGAAGGGCTGTTCTATTGTACCAGTTATGTATGCATGTAATATATATGCATGTAATTTATGTATCTCTATACTTAATTACTAAGTTACATTTATTTCCTGTTGCTGCATAACAAATTGCCATAAATTTAGTAGCTTAAACCAACATCCACAAATTACTTCACAGTTTCTATGGGTCAGGAGTCTGGGCATGGCTTAACTGGTTCTTTGCTCAGGATCTCAGAAGTTGGCAGTCAAGGTGTGGTTGCAGCTGTGTTCTCACCTGGAGGTATGAGTGGGAAGAATCCACTTCTAAGATCATTTAAGTTGTTAGTAGCATTCATTTCCTTGTGGCTATAGGACTGATGTTCCTGTTTCCTTGCTGGATGTCAGCTGGGGACCTCGCAGCTCCTGGTGGCCCCTGCAGTTCCTTGCTTGCCATGTGACCTCCTCACAGTTCTTGTCACCATCTAGCAGCTCGTATCTTCCGAGGTAGAAAGGGAGTCTGTCACTCTCTAGTCTGCTGAGATGGAGTCTTGTATAGATAGCATTGCCTGATCAAGGGAATGACATCTCACTTCTTCTGCCATATTCTGTTGGTTAGAAGCAAGTCACAGGTTCTGCCTGCACTGAAGAGTAATTTTGCCCACCACAGTACATTTCTGGTTATTCCACTGACTCTTTTTCTCAATAAGTCTGAACATTTGAATTGTAGGAAGTCTGAAGAGATCAATCCCAGTTGAAGAATAAAAACTACTGTTTAGAAAACCAGAAGTGGATTGTTTTCTTCTCTTAGTAGATAGTGAACAGGAGAAAGTAATGTCTGTGGATTCATAGTATTGATACTAAGGAGGTACATAAAAACAACAAGGTATTTGTCTTGTGTTCAGGGTGGACGTCCACAGGAATCTCACAGGATCCTCTGGCTAGACGCAGTCATTTTTTATCTGGATGTCTTAGCATCGGGTGATCACTCAGGAGTGACATATGGTAGGAACACACTTTAAGGGACAAGTCTCCTGGAGAGTACAGTACAGCACACAAGCTAGACAGATGGTGGCTTATTCAACCTTGGAGAGGAGTGTAATCCTACACATTGGCAGGCTGGGTGCTGAGAGGTGCTTGTGGTATCTGAGGCAGAGTTGACTGAGTTTACCTGAAACTGCTTTGTGAGGCACCTGACGTGACCTGGAATGGTGTGACGCACATAGAGCATACTCATCAAGGTGAGATGAGGATGATCGTGACAGATGGTGTGAACTGGAAATGGGCCTGGACAAAGTCTGGAGCACCAAACTGGAAGATGTTCTACCAACAGGGTGAAGGGCAGGTGTAAAGACAACCTTGCAGACAGAACCATGGATGTTCCCCTAAGGATCTTCACTCAGCAGGGGTTCGTGTTGCTCGCACAAAATTAAATATATTTCATGAGAGGAAAAATGTGCCCCTGGGCATACCTGTCTTTACAGTTAAGGATTGTGTGGATCCTTGTGCTCACGAGCTAATTCAGACTTTTGATTAAAAAAAGCCCCAAGGGGTGCCTGGGTGGCTCGGTCGTTAAGCGGCTGCCTTCAGCTCAGGTCATGATCCTGGGATCCTGGGATCGAGCCCCACATCAGGCTCCTTGCTCAGCAGGAAGCCTGCTTCTCCTCTCCCACCCCCCTGCTTGTGTTCCCTCTCTTGCTATGTCTCTCTCTGCCAAATCAATAAATAAAATCTTAAAAAAAAAAGCCCCCAAATCCAATTAGGACATTGTTCATTATTTGTTCGTAGGCCCTCATTGAAGAAAAGGTTTGTGTGTTGAGAGGAATAAGTTGTGTTTCTTGTTTGGAAGATTAAGAACAGGGTGCCCCTTGTGACTGCTTGAGAACTCATAAGGGGATTTTGTCCCTAGCTCAGTCAGGTCCCTTACCTCAAATTTTTTTGCTATAATTTTCTCTTCCTGTATTATTTGATGTTTATCTTTGTGTTCTTAATTTTATCACTTTGGTATTCTGGCTTTTATTGTGATAGCCCTCAACTATTTTATGGAATTTGGGGAAGGGAGGGTACATGAGGAGAAACCAAGAAATGGTTTGCTGAAATTGTTTATTTTTCCTTTTAGCAGTTCAAGCTCTGTATTTGTAACATCACACCGTTGTCTCCTGATTGGACCATTTTCAAGAACTCACATCAGTTTTATAGAGCTTAAAAGGTGAGTAGAACTTGAGACTCTTCTCTTTGATAATGTTTGTGAGGCAGAGCTTGTCACAGCACTGTTATGAGATGCTGTACCTTTCAAGAAAGTCATGCAATTTCTAGGCACAAAAACTATGTTACTAATTTAGCTTTTCCCCATAGGAGGAAAGTTGCATGATATCAGATTACATGTGGACTTTTCTTTTTTGTTCATAATTCACCTTGAGCTGTGAATGTATATAAAATACATATTTCTAGATTTACTGAAAAAAAAAAAACCTAATCTTACTATTCAACTTGTATTTGTTGCTGAGCCTGAGCATTTAATGCCCAGGTACTTAAAAACATTTAAGATCGGTGGGAAATGGGATTCTTTATGTGTCATTCTAAATTCTGTGTTTTGTTTGGTTTCCTACTTCAGAAAATGGGGATAATGACAGGATTGCCAGGAGAAACAAAGGAGCCATCATACTTCAAACAGCCTCTGGCATATAGCATACACTAAATAAATACTAGTTCCTTTCTTGTTCTTAGCTGTTGTAACATCAGATGGACAGGTTTTTCTTTCTCTGTACTGGTAGCATGTGTGGTTTGTTATTGTGAAGAGGGGGTTGACTTCCTAATTTACTGCATTTGGTTTTACATTTGTGTGCCAGGGTGTTCCTGTTTTGGAGCGTTGGTGTAAATGGCTGGGGTTATCTGGTTATCTGGTTATCTGGAAGTAGAAGCTTTGGTGATACCTGTGTATTTTGGTCATCTCTGGACATCCTCAGACCCAAAGACCGACTCAGAGCCAGCCCTTGCGGGGCAGTCATTGAAGGTGCTGGCAGTACCAGGAGCAGCCTACCCTCCCTGAGCTTGGCCACGCCAGCATTTCACTTTAGACATACCCCTTCACCTCTCAGTGCCTCTATTTTTGTCAACTCTTAATTGATTTTAGTGATTCTCGTTCTGCCTAATTGCCAGTCTATGGGGAACATTAAATGAAGAAATACGAGAGTCGTCAGGAAAGTAAGAAATTCTATAAAATATGAAGTGCAATTTTTTCCTAAATTTTAATGTGCCAGGTATGACTCATTGTTTATTCCAAGTTTTTACTAGACTGTAAACTTTATAAAGGGTAAGAATCTTCCTCCTTCCCTCCTGCTATGCCCCCCCCCTCCTCCCCAGGACCTAAAGCAGTGCCTGGTATAAGGGAGGAGTTTAGTAAAACTTTTGTGAAATGAAAGGAATTGTTGAAGATTCCCACCCTGGATGCTCTCTCAGAGCATATCCAAACTTCTTATTTATGGTTGCAGTTGGAAATAGATGAGGCAATTGGATTTAATGTGCTTCCTCCCTGAGGCACACCGACCCTTGAATTTAAATGGACTTTTCACAGTTTGGAGCCTTCCTAAAATTGTAGGTGCTACGAAGCATGTAGTATGGAACAAACCACACACACTCTGAGTCCACGTTGGGTGCAATTCCTCTCTGTTGGTGAGTGAATGCTGTCCATATGTGCTCCTTTCCTGAGTCAGACACTTAACAGACTGAGCCACCCAGGCGCCCCTTGCTTGGTGAGTGTTGATGAGTGTTGATGAGTTGTGCTATTTTGCTTCCATAATTTGGCATGCCCACCACCAGCTTAAGGTGGGAGGCAATGACCCATCTTTACCAGTGCCGAAGAGAGTGTGGGCACAGTTTTGTTACTCTTTCATCATCTCAGATACGGTCCTCTTTAACCTTCCCCACCAAAAACTAAAGCCATCTTCAAATAGAATTTTACTGGATAACTGCAATACCACAGGACAATGCTCCTAAGGACAGTGCAGCTTGATTTACAAAATTTTGACAAAAGTAGAAATATACTTGCAAATTACATAAGAACCCAAATTCCCACCATATATGGGGTTACCTCATTCTGTCAGTTATTTTAAGCAACTTTCAGAATTGGTAATGGAAATCTTTTTCTTGACTACATTACTGTATGTGGATTTTAAATTAAATAGAAGTCTGTGTTGCTCCTTATGAACATTAGAACGGTTAAAGAACAGATTCCTGTCTGCAGACTTGCGTGTTGCTTTGTGCTTCTCGGGTCATTTTCAAGCACCATACTTGGATTCTGAGGTGTTGCAAGAACTTTCACACCTCTAAAATAGGTTCTTACAGCTGACTGTCCTGGAATTTATATTTGCTCTGTTACTTGTAAAATTCTGTCTCTCGAAGCTCACAGCTGGACCGTGAGACATTCCTAAGTGCTGATAAGATGGACAGGTGGCCTTACAACTCTGCTCCAACGGCTGGGCTGGGAAAGCCCAAGTAGGTCCGGACTTTTGCACGAACTGCAGAATGTGCCTGTCTTACTGTACAGTGGACATTTTTGGACTTGGTTCTAAAATGGGATTGGGTTGCCATGTTTAGGTTGTTATCAAATGTATTTTAAGATTTATAATTGTGACCTCCTCGATCAGATACTTCTTGGCTGCATTACATTTGTAAGGCGTGGTTGGAAACGCGGCCTTTGGCTCAAACTCTGTCCTTGCCACTTTCCTTCACTGATTTACTCTGACAAGTCCTAAGCCTCTCTGAGTCTCAGCTTTTCTTATCTTTAAAGGGGATAGTATTTGTCTTGTGGACTTATTGTGAAGTTGCCTAATTCAGCATTCAGGCACAATAGGAGTTCAATAAAATGTCAGTTATTTGCCATCCATTGCTAGTTCTTTTTTTTTTTCTTTTTTTTTTTAAAGATTTTATTTATTTATTTATTTCACAGAGGGAGAGAGATCACAAGGAGGCAGAGAGGCAGGCAGAGAGAGAGGGGGAAGCAGGCTCCCTGCCGAGCAGGGAGCCCGATGCAGGCCTCGATCCCAGGACCCTGAGATCATGACCTGAGCCGAAAGCAGAGGCTTTAACCCACTGAGCCACCCAGGCGCCCTCCATTGCTAGTTCTTATCCAGGGACCATGTGCTGGCAGGATCAGAGGAAAAGAGGGGGCAGAGGCATGGGTCTTTCTGTTTTCTTTCAGGGTGAAGGAGGTTTGCTGAGGAATTTCATGAGGCATCTTCTTGCTGGAGCCAGATGTGGTATAATGCTGGTGCTGGTGACTTGACTGAGCACAATTCCTCTAGGATGTAAGGGAAGAAATCATTAATTCAAGCTTTTCACACCATTTCCTGTCCTTGTCGTGAGAGAAATAAACCTCAGACTTAGATCTGGTTGGCTCTTGGCACAGATAAGAAAGGTTCAGATGGGGAAAAAAATCCCACCTCTCTCTTGGTTTCCTTTAAGGTCCTTAAAGGATCTGAAGTAGATGGTGAGGAACAGGGAGCAGTGTGAAAGTCTTCCTGTGTAAGACCTGTGGTTCCAGTGGGGAGATGCTCCAGCATTAAAAAATAACCTTAGGGGTGCCTTAGTAGCTCAGTGGGTTAAGCCTCTGCCTTCGGCTCAGGTCATGATCTCGGGGTCCTGGGACAGAGCCCTGCATCCGGCTCCCTGCTCAGCGGGGAGCCTGCTTCCCCTTCTCCCTCTGCTGCCCTCCACCCCACCCCACCCCACCCCCCGCTTGTGCGCTCTCTCTCATTCTCTGACAGATAAATGAATAAAACATTAAAAAAAATAACTTTAGATGCTAGCCATACACCCCTCACCTGAACTTCCTGGCTTTGTGTTAAATTTAAACTTTTAAGGAAATTCAAAGGGAACAGTAGTGCTGGGAGAAGAGACACCTTTGAGTGCAGGGCCCTGCTTTCCACACTGGTAAATAAGGCAGGGCTCATTTTCTCCAGATGTTTCCTTGGCCTGTATAATAAAATAGATTAAACTGTGAAAATGTGATCAAACAAAAACATTTGGAGCTATCGTGTAAGTGACCATACTGTGCTGGAGGTTCCCTAACTTGAAGCAGGATTAAACTCTGCTTTACAGTCAGGTTAGGGTCATTCAGAGGCGACACTAAAACTTCCTGTCTGTATGAGAAGCCAGACAGTGGTGGGTTGGTGCCTCTCTGGCCTTCCAGTTTGTCATCAGAGAAGTGACACCAAAGTTCCCATTGGGAGGAGTCCCGGGACAGATCCCAGGTTGACTAGTTCTGGGTCGCCCCTTGGCTTCTGAAAGACTTTTTGGGTTCTCGAATCCTCATTCAGACCCTCCTTCTTCCCCCTTTTCTCTGTCTCCTCTTCTTCTTCCCTCCCTCCTGCCTACCCCATGTATACATAGTGTCAGGGACTCAGATCTGAAGTCCATCTCACTGCTTTCCCTTCATTCTTTAAGGTTAAGAACAGCAAAAGAAAAATCAAAACTCTACAAGGGCATCAGGGATGCTCTGTGCCATGTTTGAACTAGGAAAAATCGGCAGTGTGAAGAGAAAGTGGAGCAAGCAGGAGTGCCACTTTTAGAGACAGGGAAGAGAACCTTGTTAGCTCGGTTATTTCTGTCTGTGGTCTGGGAACTTGGGAATTTTCTTTGCCTATTTGTTGAATTGTGTCCTTCTATTATTAGACTATATTATTTTCTTAAAGTAGACTCATTCAGAGCTGTATCAGAAAAATACCTTTTCATTTTGCTGTAAAATGAAACGTGCTAGCAGTTTCGTCAGCCCATGCCTAGCACAGTAGTGTCAAACTGCTAAAAAGCTAGCAAATTTTCCACCTAAAATTTTTGTGGGGGAGGTGAGGGTAGGGGGCGTGGGGAAGAGTATAAAAATAAACCTTTCAGAGATTCTGGGTTGCTTGGTGGCATGTGTATTTTTCCATGGTGAGGGAGGTTAGAAATAGCTTTGCTTTTTATGGGAGTCTCAGCAGCAGATCAGAAATTTGGCTTTGCAGGCTCAGTCTCTCTGTGTGGGTGAGGCAGCTTCTGCAGCCTGTGGGATGGGGGGCAGTGCCTGGCAGCCCGCTCTGGCACTGTCACTGTCTGTCTTCCTGCCTCCCCAACCCCTGCTTGGTGTCACCCGGATGAATAGCACTCAAGTGTAAAATGTGCTTACCAAGGTCAGGTTCTTGTGACAACTTGCCGGTGGCAACTGATGCCAATTGTGACAGACTGAGTCTCAGCGGTCCCCACAAAGTCACATTGGTACATGTGTGAGGGCAATCACTGGGAGCAGGTATCATCATCTGTGAGGGAGTCGTCCTTCAAGGCTGCTGTGTGTCAGGCTGGGTGAATCTCTTGAGCTTATGTGAGATGACCTCCCCTTAGAGTTTTGATATCGGTGGGGTGGATGGGCCACCCCATCAAAAGCAGTCCTTATGGATTCTTGACATTTGTTCGTTACATAATTTTCACAGATGGAGGTGGGTTGCCAAGTGCTTCTCAAATTCAATGTAGAAAGGAGATGGAAGGAAGCAGCCACTGGGACAGAGGTTTTTAACCTCCAGGGGACCCAGGACATATGTGAATTCCTTGAAATTATGCCTGTTCCTGCAGAGAAAGCCAGAGGGCTTTGATGGGATTCTCAGTAAGATTTTGACCTCCAAAAAGGTTAAGAGCATTTGCAGTAGAGCATGAGATGTGAAGTTCATTTAACTTGGAAAAATCATTTTGGAAATGTAATGAGTGTGGCCGGAGGAAGATGTCGACGGGAATAGAGAAGACAGGCAGAGGGCGGAGAGGGGTCCAGTTCTAAATTGTTTAACCTCACAACACAGAAGGGAACTGCTGGAGGTTTCCATTGGGGTTTTGCTTGGTAGGCTTTTTTCTTGAAGTTCATGTAATATTTGTTTTTGTGTCAGAGATGATTTCTGCTGAAGGCCGTTTGGCAATGCTTGGTTAACTTTGCAAGCTCAGTGCTTGGGAGAGGTGCCCGCTGCTCACAGGATGTTTGGGGTCTGCATGGATTCAGCCCGACATTTAATGGTTTCTCCCTCTTTTCCTGGGATCAACTTTGCCATGGTTCTCCACATTTTCTACATCTGGAGATTACCATAGGGAAGTCAGGGGGTTCACTTGTTGGGAGATGGTGGAGAAAACATTAGGCAATGAGAGTGCTTTGAGTCAGCTTCTACAACACGCTGCAGGCTTTGGGGCTGTTCAGTGGTGCTCTGCTTCAGTACCTTCAGTCTAACTGGGCCAGTCACATTTGGGAGACAAGACTGCTGAATAAGTGTACAGATAATTTACAAATACAGAGCATTACAGCTGCCAATGATGATGTAGGCCTGAGTGTCAGGTCAGGTCAGCAGTGGTACGCTGCCTGGGCTACCTGTTCCACTTGGGAACAGAAGTGGTTCTTTTGAGTTCACAGCTGTAGCTACAGGAGCTGGGAAACCACAGAATTGGTGGCCTTGTCAGTTACAGTGGCCACTCGTCTGTCTTCCACAGCAGCGCTTTGGAAATGGGACATTTTGGGCAGGGAAGTACTCATCCTAAACACTTTCTGACCTGAGTCTGCATTAACTTTTTAAAAGTTCCTAAGTTGTTGGTGGGAATGAAAAATGGTACAGCTGCTATGGAAAGCAATATGTTTTAACCATTTTGAGTGTACAGTTCAGTGGCATTAAATACATTTTTCATTGTTCTGCAACCATCACCACCAGCCATCATCTTGAAAAACTTAGAACTCTGAACCCAGTAAACACTAACTTCCCATTCCTCCTACTTCCTGCCCCCAGCCCCTGGCAACCACCATTCTCCTGTCTCTATGAACTTAACCAGTCTAAAGTCCTCATGTAAGTGGTATCATACAGTATTTGTGTTTTTGTGACTGGTTTATTTCACTTAGCGTGGTGTTCTCAGGGTTCATCCATGTTGTAGAGTGTGTCAGAATTTTCTTCCTCTTTTAAGGCTGGTAATATTACATCGTGTGGGTACACCACATTTTGTTTCTCCATTTGCCCATTGTTGGACCCTTGGCTTTCTTCTACCTTTTGGCTATTGTGAATAATGCAGCTATAAACATCAGGGCAAACTTGGGCTTTCAAAAGTACGCAGATGTTTATAAGTCACTGAGACAAAGAAGTTGTTGGAAGAGGAGCAGTGGGAAAATAATCAGCTATTTGTGATACGGTTTATCGTTAAGACACATTTATAGAGCTGGGCACTCTGAGGAGGACTTGGGCACAAAGATGAATGGCAGGCAGGTCCTGCCTTACCAAGGACACATGATCTGGTGGAGGAGATCCACAGTATATCCTTCGCCGTAGTGCATGGTGACATGTCCTCAGCACGTTGTTCCGAGGGGGACCCAGAACAGAGATATCTTGTATTCCTGTCTAGGAAAGTTTTTTGGTACACTCACAGAGGTGGTGACTTGTAAAGTGGGTCTTAAACCATGAACTGTAGTTTTCCAGATGGACAAATGTAAGGTGAGAGCATTCTGAGCACTCGGAAAATCTCACACAAATGCACGGATGTGGGAAAATTAACAGTGTGTTAGGCGAGTAGAAATGTGGCTGGGATAGAGGGTGCTTGAGAAGGAAGACAAGAGATAGAGGTAGGTTGGAAAAGAAAGTTGAAACATTTAAAACACCACCGAGAAAAAAATAAACAAATATGGAGCTTTGGCAAAAGGACAAAAACACTATGGCAACAGCATCATCCAAGCCTTTGGGCATTTTGGCAGTTGGGGGCCTTTAGAAGCACCAGTTGGACATCATAAGGAACTTAAGCTCTGTTCTGCTTTGCAGCAATTGAGAATGCTCCCCTGGTTGGTAATTTCCACATTACTGTAAGGATCCCAACACTAGACCTAGTTAGTAGTTATTTTGAATATGCTCTGAGCTTGTATAGTATTATTCTGTTGAGTTCTAATGGTTTACTTCTTAGGGACTTACATCATGTTTGTTTTCTCATTTGTATCTATTGCATAGATGAATAAACTGAGGGAATGAGAGATTACATGAGGCATATAATAGGATTTCTTATGAGTCTTACACTGTTGGAAGGGATTAATAGAGTATTGTAGATTGCAGCACATTCAAGGATTCATAAATGTGTAAATATAAGTGAGCTTTCATACTGTTAGTTGGCTGATTAATTGTCTAATTACTTAACTTTAAATCTTCTTCAGAAGTGTCATCTGTCTTTAATTTACAATTGAGTAAAAAACATTGACTCCATCTTTTGGGAACTTTAATTTTTTAGTGGAGAAAACATAAATAGGGACTGTGATTAAGAATTGCTAGCTGTCCTTTGTAGTACTTTGCAAACTAAAAGACAGATTGGTAAAATCATCTGGGGTCCATCTGTCTCTGTTTTAGAGGACTCCGCTGACCTGCAGACCCAGCTGTGTCCAGTCCTGAGCCATGGGGATTGCCTTGGAGAGAGGAACAGCTGTATTGCAGATCACCAAGTGTGAACTCTAACTTGCTGAAATTTGGTGCTTGAACTTGTAGTTTCAGGGGTGAAGAATCATGCTCAAAAATAGGCTTCCTCCTAGAAAAACCACATTCTCTTTTAATCTTTTATATGAACATTAGGGGGTCACATGAGAGGTGCAACAGCCTCTAGGGGAACCACTGGAACATTTTGTATTTTTGGTTTGGGACAACAAGACTGATTCTTGGCTGTGTGTGTATACCTTCCCACATCCAGTGTGTTGTTCTTACGCACTGGTAGATGTGGTGGGTTTAGGAACCTGGTGGGATGATAACCTTGTGGAAGACTTCAGTCCTCCTGAGTGTGGCTGGATCGTTGATGCCTCCTCTTTGTTGATGGGAGCATCTGTTCCTTCCTCTTTTTTTTTTTTAATTTTTTTATTATTTGCCCCCGGGGTACAGGTCTGTGAATCATCAGGCTTACACCTTTCACAGCACTCACCGCAGCACAAACCCTCCCCAATGTCCATAACCCATCCACCCTATCCCTACCCTCCCACCCCCAGTAACCCTCAGTTTGTTTTGTGAGGTTAAGAGTCTCTTATGGTTTGTCTCCTTCCCGATCCCATGTTCCTTCCTCTTTATCATCAGACTGGATGACTTTGTTTCTCCATGATTCTCATGGACCTCAGTCCCATGATCCTTGAAGAGAAAGAGGATTTGGGGATTCCTTTCGGTTCATGGTTCTTCATAGTAAAAGGTTAGTACTTTGAGTGCCTTAAATGTTTAGTTTGTAGTCAGTGTGATGGTTAATTGTATGTGTTAACTTGATGGGTCGAGAGGTGCCCAGGTTAAACATTTCTGGGCATGTCTGTGAGGATGTTTCCAGATGAGGTCAGCATTTGAGTTAGTGAGCTCAGTAGATTGCCCTCCTCGTTGTGGGTGGACACCATCCAATCTGTTGAGGGCCTACAGAGAACAGAAGGTGAAGGACGAATGAATTTGCTCCTTTTGCTTTCTGTCTGCCTGCTTCAGCTGTGACATTGGTCTTCTCCTGTCCTTGGACTGGGATTTACACCATTGGCTTTCTGGTTCTCAGGCTTTTAGACTCAGACTGGAATTATACCACTGACTTTCCTGGATCTGTAGTTTGCAGACGGCAGATCCTGGGACTTCTCAGCCTCTGTAACTGTCTGAACCAATTCCTCATAATCAGTTTTCTTCCTCCCTCCCTCCTTCCCTGCCTTTCTTCCTTTCTCACCCTCCACCCCCTTTCTCTCTCTTTCTTTCTTTGTGTGTGTGTGTGTGTGTGTGTGTGTGTGTGTGTGTGTGTGTGTATCCTGTTGCTTTTCTTTCTCTGGAGAACACTGACTAATACAGTCAGTTTGAGAGTTTGTAGCAGCTGCCTCTTCATTAATCTGATTTTGTTTATATCCTAAGCATTCTTCTATATCTCAACATCCGCCTTTTTACGTATCTAACTTACTCTAGATAAAACAATCCTCAAGTCATTAGAACACTATAGCATTCTTGCTTGGCCAGAAGAATTGATAGCTACTAAAGTTTCCATTTCTTCAGTTTTCTCTTTTTCTTTGTTCATTCTCCAGATACCCTTAACAACAACGACAAAAAAATTGGGTTTGTTTTAAGCATATTTTTGTGCCTTATTCCTGTACTAGTGTGTGCATATTTTCCTTTTTGATAAGGAACAAATCAGGGTTTCCTGACAGAGTTTTGTTGTCCGCCATCTGTTGTGTGACCTACTCCTTATTGGTAGGTACCAGCAAAGAAAGCACTTAGTGAAATATGAAACTGATTAGAGTTCAAGCACTGGATATATTCTAAGAAGTTCGAGTATAACAAAAAATGAGAAAGTCTTATTCCTGTTTTTAAATCATAGCTGATTTATACCAAACTTTTGCCTCTAAGATAGGCCTATAAAAATAGAAGAGGGTGGGCGTCTGGGTGGCTCAGTTGGTTAAGCATCTGTCTTCGGTTCAGGTTGTGATCCCAGGGTCCTGGGATCAAGCTCTGAGTCGGGTTCCCTCTCAGCAGGGAAACCTGCTTCTTCCTCTCCCTCTTGCCTGCCACTCCCTCTGCTTGTGCTCTCTCTCTCTGTCAAATAAATAAATAAAATCTTAAAAAAAATAGAAGAGGGTACAGTTTATGTAAGTGCCGTCATTGCCAATACCAGTGAACAAATCTGGAGACCTTGTTCTGCACCACAGCTTTCTGAGAGAAAGCCCACACAGCGACCAGATCCAGATCTGTTGTGACACATGTGGATTTTAATTTCCTGAGGCTAACTAAACTCTTAAGTGTTTTCTTCATTTACAGGCAGTAAATACCTAAACAAAACTAAAATGGACTATGCAGACTGGATAGGGTTTGGGTCTCTGAGTCACAGCAAAATAGTCCGCAAAGAGAATGAGTAGTGGCGTATAGATCCACTGACCCCCGCTTTGTCCCGTCAGTCAATGTGTTCTCTGACATCTTTACACCTTTCTGACTGAGGCCCAATCTGTTGTGCTCCTAAAATAAAATAATAAATGATATAATAAGCAGCAAAGCCTTCTTTGCCACCAAGAGGGACATCTGAAGGCAAAATCAGTTGTTAGTTTTTTCATTTATTTTACACATTCACTCATTCAGTAAATAATTAACTGAATGCTTGTTGATTGAAACCATAAAGTATTAGTCCTGGCAAAAAACTTTTACCAGTTTAATTGTGTAGTTGGAGAAGTTGAGGCTCAGACAGCTGTAATGATTTGCATGTGATTGTAGAGCATGTGAATGGAGCAGCAAGGTTCTGACTCAGATCTCCAGGTCCCTCATGCTCCTTTCACCTCATCACAGGCTTGGTCTTTCTTACTTCCACAGTGAACTCTACAGACTGGCCTGGTCTGAATTGCAGCTGATTTATTCCAAACCATGGCAACTAGGATCTTCAGATTTTTAGGAACAGTAGGGTCACATTAGATATAAATGTGATTTATCTTTAAGAATTCCTAAATTTTAACAAAGCAATGTTTCTGAGGAATAAAAATGTGTCATCTCATGACCAATGTAATTTTCTCCTTCATTCTTAAGCTTACAACTCCTTCATTTCTTTTCTCTTTTTGCTTTTCTTTCTCTCCTCCCCTCTCCTTTCCCCTCCTCTCCCCTCCCCTTCCCTTCCTTCCTCTCCTTTCCTTTCCTTTCCTTTCCTTTCCTTTCCTTTCCTTTCCTTTCCTTTCCTTTCCTTTCCTACAATACTTTTTTTGAAAACTGTGCCTTTTGTTTTTGATATTAGAACTGAGAGCCCCAAGCAGTGGCCGTAGCATAGGGAGTTTTCTGTTTACCTTAGGAATATTGCCACCAAATCTGTTGGGCTAGCTGATTAGGTTACATTTGATCAAGCAGATGAAATTTTGGAAAATGTCCCAGTGAAACAAGATTTTCCCTTCTAGGTTACCAGCAAGAAGTGTTAGATGTTGGGTACTTTCAGTATAGCCAGTCCTTATATATTTGTTGTGTGTCATCCAGGGGCTCAGCAGTGACAAGAAAGCACTATGGGATTCTGAAGTTTCGTGTCTTCAAGAAGCAACTTGTCTGCACTTTGGATGGTAGAGTGGATGGACTTAACGATAAAGCATTTCTGAAGGCCGGATGTTTTTCTGGGTCTTAGGTGTTGCCTTAGTGTTTCAAAAGCATACAGCAGACAATAATAACAATGCTGAGTACATCTTCATGTGAACATAGATTATCTCTGTGGATTGGCTACTGATATTATTCCTGGGTGTGTTCTGTGCATATTTGTGATTCTATGAGCCTTGCTGTACTCTGTTGTTTCTCCAGCTAATTCAGATGGCTCTGTGGCTTGAGATGACTATAGGTCAGGGAAACCTGAGTTATAACATCTCTTCAATGTCTAGAAATATCTCAACATTCTTTAGTCTTTCAGCTTTGGGATAACCTTCACAATGCCAAATGAAATGAAACATCTCCAATACATTTTGAGAAAGGAGAGAGGACACTCTTGGGGTGAGTTTTCTCTTGTCCGGTTCTTCAAAATTTTTAAGGACAATGTTGGAAACTTTTAAAAATCATCCCTCCAGGTGAAGAAATTAGAGCATAAGAGAGCCACATGATTGACTGAATATCATGAAGCATGGAAGGTGGAGATTTCTTCGTTTCTGCTTGCTCTACCTGATTGAGCAGTACATTGTTTTCTGGTTATTACATGGAGGATTTACTTTGCAGTAAGTGAGGCAGCAATAAGCTGCCTTTTGCTTCGTAGGAGATCAGCAGTCCTGATACAAGTTTTTTTATTTGTTACCCTTTTATTGTTCTTCGGTAATTCTGGAGAACAAAGGCCACTGGAGAGGGATCTGGGATCTTTCCAAATCAGGAGATACTAGGAAGTGGGATGATGACCAAAGCAGTGGGAACTCCAGGAGATCAATTCTGGGTATTAGTAAGAATGTTCCTGAGGCAGGTGTGCTTTGTGTCTGGGGCTTGCCCACCCCATCAAAGGAATACTGTGAGCCTTCATTGTTGACTTCTTAACTTTTAAGGTAGACACATGATGAAAGCATAAACCTGAAGTCAATGGTTTAGGTCTTGACAAAATTACACATTTTTTGATGATCTTTGAAGCCCTGGAGCATGGGTTGGCATTCCTTGTAATTCAGTTTTATATCCCTACTATGCTCTATAAAATTATATCCCTTCCATGGCGTCTGTAGAATTTCCTTTCCAAAAAAGGAAAACTGATCTTTTTGTGGACATATTAATTTAATGAAGAGACATTATTTCTAGGTTGCTGCTGTGAAGCTTTTGCCATATAGATAAACTGTAGCTGATCTCACGTGTTAGTCTATGTGTTTGTTTGCTTTCTCTAAGTCAGCGTACTTGGACTGTGGCTTCTGTTTCCCCTGTACTGTCTCTGAACAGATACCTTAATTATTTAATTAAATGTAGATGCATGAAGAGAACACCTACTTGTATAGAAGTTATGCGAATGTATGCAAATCACGTACAAGCGAGTTGACTTCGCCGGGCTGGAATATTGTATCACACCAGCCCTTCATTGCCACCACAGAAGAAGAAATACGGGAATACGGTTGTCTTATTGTTCACTTTTCGATTGAATCACAACTTCAGGATGCTTTTCTTTAAAAAAAAGTGTTTGCCTCACTCAGAAGTCTTAAACGAAGACTTTCACAATTCTTTCACAGTGCATGTGAATTTTTAGGTGTCGGTATTACCTCATTAGTCCTTGCCACCTCTTCTGATCACCCTTTGAAGCTACTCTTAAAGTTTATCTTTAACCTTTTTTTTTTTTAATATTGCATCTTACCTTGCTTTAAGTTCTAGAAAATCATATGTCAATGGCCCTGTCTGAAGGTAGGCCTATTTTCTTTAGGGATCTTGTAGGAGTCAGGCTCACAGACTCGTGGGGGCTGGAGGAGTTCTTTAGTACAAGTTCAGTGGTAGCTCTCTCTAAATTTATGGTGAATTATTTGTAAAGTTGGAATGACAGATTTGTCCTAGTGGTTCTTTTAACCTCCAGCTATTTAAGTTTAATTCCATAAAGTAAGCTGAGAAATGAACATGTTAAATGCTAGTTACTGCCCATGATGAAAGGGCTGATGATGGTCAAGGTGACTGTCACTTTGAGGCTGTAGGCTGGGAGCATATCACAGAAATGGCTTAAATAAGTGATAATTATGATAAATGGTCTCATCTTAAAAAGGCTTAATCACTCAATCTGAATACATAGCAAGAGATTTTTGTCATCAAAAGGATGAGGTCTGTGGTAGTTCAAAGCTGTTATTAACATAAAAACAAGTTGTATCTTTTTCTTTAGAATTGAAAGGGACCGGGCACCTGGGTGGCTCAGCGGTTTAAAGCCTCTGCCTTCAGCTCAGGTCATGATCTCAGGGTCCTGGGATCGAGGCCCACATCGGGCTCTCTGCTCGGCAGGGAGCCTGCTTCCTCCTCTCTCTCTGCCTGCCTCTCTGCCTACTTGTGATCTCTCTCTCTCTCTGTCAAATAAATAAATAAAATCTTTAAAAAAAAAAAAAAGAATTGAAAGGGACCAAAGCTATCATATATATTCAAAAACCTCAACTGCAAGCGAGGAAATACATGTCAGAGAGGTTAAGCGACATGCCCAAAGTCAGACCATGAGTAAACGATGGAGTGAGTCTTGATGTGAGAACCCTGTGCCCCTTTCAGACCTTGTTCTATACCACAGGGTGTGGATGGAGAGTGTTGTAAGCTGAGGTCAAAATGGTAATTTTGGGGGCACCTGGGTGGCTTAGTTGTTGGTTATGCATCTGACTCTTGATTTCAGCTCAGGTCATGATTTCATGGTTGTGGGATTGGACCTTGAATAGGGCTCCACGCTGGGAGTGGAGCCTGCTTAGAATTCTCTCTGCCCCTCCCCACCCCATCTCTCCTTCTCAAAAAAAAAAAAAAAAAAAAAAAAAAAAAAAAAAAAAAAAAAAAAAAAAAAAAAAAAAAAAAAAANAGAAAAAAGAAAGAAAGAAAGAAAAGAAAATGATCATTTTAATGGTTGCTAGGAAAATTCTGGTTGCATACTTTTCACGTCATAATTGATGTTAGTGCAGCTCGCCTACTTGTTTGAGTGCCAGCCTATTGTGTAGAACAGTAGAAAATGTTTATCTTTTTCGTTTGGTCTTATATGGAATAGCTGAGAGATTGTTAGAAGAGCTGAGAAATTTTCAGTACTCCCAATAGGTAGAAAAGTGAATTCTCTCAGATTTTGTCAGTAGTTGTGAGAAAATGCTCAGGAAAAAAGAACACTTTGAGGACTGGCTGGTCAGATTTCAGGATCATACATAAATATTTTGTAGTAGTCAAACAATGAAAACTAAGCATTTGATATGTTGGTAAACCCTTCTTGCCATGGAAGAAATGAGTTATGGAATCTTTGTTTGCAACTGAGGAATTAAGCCAACAGCTTTTCTAAGGGAAGTTGCTTAAACAAAGGTATCAACAGTAGCAAGGCCCCTTGTTGACATCTGGACTTTGTAGAAACTCAAGATTCGTACTTTACTCTTTTGCTTAGAATTTTCCCTCATACAGTGGCTTGTCTTTTCCACACCAAAATATATAACCGTGTGTAATGTGCCCAATGTTTTAGAAAGCTGGGATGGACCTTGTAACTGGGGCACCTTGGAAGTCGATTCTTTTGTAGGGTACCTATTATAGAATCATTACCCTATCAAGCCATGTATGTGGAGATCACATGGTACCTGAGCCCGAGCCAGGGAAAACCAGTGGCTTCTGCCTTTGGAAGACCAGGTGTGGTCCCAGGGCTCCCTCAGCATCTCCCCACATGTCAGCCTGTAGCTGTGCTATCACTCAGGACTACCAGGAACATAAAACAGAACTTTATGTATCCAGATGTCTTGTTAGGTAAGCTTAAACCTGTGGAAGAAGAAGAATGAATTTTAAAGGCTCACTGGGCACCTTGAAATGTTGAACATTGTTATACTCAGTAGGTCATAATGGTTGTGGTCTGGTGACATCTAAGTGGGAAGAGAATCTTTGTTTGCTGTTTCATGCTCTTGAATACCTGGAACAAGTGGCATACCGCAGTTGCTTACATACACGTGTTCCTGTGAGGCCTTAAAACCTTTCCAATAGAAGTAAACTATGCATATGTTCATGTGTGTACTTTTAAAATATTTTTTAAAGATTTATTTATTTATTTTTAGAGAGCATGCAAGTGAGTGGGGGAGGGGTAGAGGGAGAGGGAGAGAGGACTCCTCAAGCAGACTCCCCACTGAGCACAGAGCCCAACGTGGGGCTTGATCCCAGGATCCTGAGATCGTGACCCGAGCTGAAACCAAGAGTTGGTCATTAAACCGACTGAGACACCGAGGTGCCCCTCATGTGTGTACTTTGAATGATTACACAAAAAGATTTTTTTTTAGTGTTTGTATGTGAGATTGAGCATTGTGCACTAATAAAGGCAGAAATCATCAAGTCAGAGTTTTAGAACTCCAAGTAGCTGTAGAGATCATTGACTCTATCTTTTCCATTATGCAAAGAGGAAAACCTGAAGCTGGAGAGGTGGAGTGACTTGCGCAGGGCTGTGTAGACAGCCATTTGTAGAAATAGGAGCAGAGCCAGTGGCCCTGCCTTCCAGTCTAGAGCTTCTTGTGTTCTGTTAGGCTGTCTTTACTGCTGTCCCTTCAGTTCAGTTTGACAAAGGTTCTACGACATTACTTCAAGCCGAAAGGAGGCCTGACGTGTTGTACTGCAGCAGGAATAGAATGCAATGGATTATTTCTACTTAGAGTCCATCTGAAATTGAAACTTTTGGAAAACTTTTTTTTTAAAAAATATTTTATTTATTTATTTGACAGAGAGAGAGAGAGAGAGCACAAGCAGGGTGTGGGAGAAGGAGAAGCAGGCTCCCTGCTAAGCAGGNTAAAAATATTTTATTTATTTATTTGACAGAGAGAGAGAGAGAGAGAAAGAGAGAGAGAGAGCACAAGCAGGGTGTGGGAGAAGGAGAAGCAGGCTCCCTGCTAAGCAGGGACCTCCCCAAACAGGGGGCTCGATCCCAGGACCCTGGGATCATGACCTGAGCTGAAGGCAGATGCTTAACTGACTGAGCCACCCAGGTGCCCCGAAACTTTTGGAATTCTTAAATATAAGCTTGTATAAAGTAGAGAAAAGGAACTTTGGAAAGCTTGTTCTAGGAATTTCAGGCTATAGCCCAGAAGTGACCAATACTGATCACATGGCCCCCTCTGACCATATGGGGACAGGGGTTCTTGCCTACCATGTGTCTGTCTATCCATGAATATCACTGATAACTGACAGGCCCCATTTTGTTTTCTTAAGAAATTATAATAGAACTAATAGAAAGTACCCATTCACTGATATACATACAACTTTGATTTATAACTAACATTTTTTTCTTAATTTAAAACATTTTTAAATGATAAAAGTAAAAAGATTTAGGAACAAATAAAAAGGCAAAAGTCACCCATGGTTTCATTATTTTCATACAACTGTTTTTCTTCCTGTACATTTCTTCTGTCTTTTAATATTTAAAAATTTTAAAAAATATGTGCTTTCTACAAGGTCATAATCCCATGGCTGTGTGAAAAGTTCACGATCTTTGGAGGCAGACAGACCTGGGTTTGATTTCTGGGCCTACCAATTACTAGTTATGTGACCTTGGACAAGTTCCTTCACTTTTGTGCATTTCAGTTTCTTCCTTTGTAAAATCAGCTAATACCTTAAACTCACATCAGATTTTTATAGGGTTAAAAGAGATACTATACATGAAGTACCTGGCCTTTTGTGGCACACCATTCACTGCTTAATATTCCCTCCTGGGCATTTGTTTTTCATTTTGCTGCGTGGTCTGAAAGGAAATTACTGCCCTCTTTGGTAAGAGAAGTCCCCAGGTCCCCATGGCTGGCCACGGGAGAATGTTCACGGGAGAGGGTGCTGGGCCCGAGTGACTCTGGGGCCCCAAGGGTCTCTACATCTTGGAGGGGCCTTTGCTTTGCTGAGCTGAGGGTGGAGGGAAAGGGGAGAAGTGACACTGTGCTCTTTGGTGTTTTCTGGCTCAGTGGAGATCATACAGCCCCCTTCCTAGTATCCTATAAAGGGCTGGGGCATTTCAACCCTCTTTACTGGAGCCTGTTAAACACAGGGACCAGATTGAAGGGAAGTACTAGTTCCAGTTATTGAAACATGGTTTCCTGAATGCCAGAGCCATGATATCGTGTCCAAATTTCAGGTCTAACATAGAGTCTGTACCAGGCCTATCTGTCCTACCTAAGATGATGGACAGGCCTTTCTTTGATCATTCAGATGAGAAGACGCAGTTGGTTTAGGATTTGGACTAAAGCTGGAAGTATAGTGGGATTTCTCCTATCTGTAGGAGCCGGCAGGAGGGCTCCCTGGGGCAGGCATGGAGAGGGCCACGTAGGGGCACTGTGGTGAGAGGCCTGGCATAGCCATGGGGGAGCCAGGTGGCTCTGGAGGGGCAGCCTCCCTGCCATTGTTCTGGGGCAGAGCTCTGGTCCTAGGGTGAGATAGTCCAAGAGTGAGCGGCTGATAAACTTTTATTTATTTATTTTTTTGAAAAGATTTTATTTTTAAGTAATTTCTACATCCAAAGTGTGGGGCTCAAACTCAACCCCGAGATCAAGAGTTGCATGCTCTACCAGCTGAGCCAGCCAGGTGCCCCAATGCTTAGCTTTTAAAGACAGTGGAGATTCCCAGGGTTTATCAATGGGAAGCTGGCGTTCTGTAGAATCTGCTAGTTCACTGGCCTATCAGGTCTGGGGCCAAGGAGCTTGGATAAAAATGTACTTTGATCAGGGCACAGTTCTCGGGGTCAGGTTGGCTCTGAGCACCTGGGGAGCAGCAGTCTATTTTAAGTCTGTCCTGCTTCAACTTGGGATTCTTCTGAGGCCTGGATAGGTAGGATTATCAGTGGGCCCTTTCGTCAGATTCTGGGAAAGCAAAAGTCAGTATGTCATGTGTAGTTTGAACATATAAGCTTGTTCGAAATTACTCCATTTTTGAAATTCTGGGGAAAACATGCACGGGATGTCTTCACCATTCCCGCTGAAGTTCAATGACAGAATACTTAGAGCAGTAATTTTATGTAGCATGGAGGTATGGAAGTGATATTTTTGATTAATAAAAGGGGGTGTTGATTTTCTTTGGAAAGTGATGATCATTTTCCTAATGCCCCCAGTCCATACAGGAACATCAGAGCCACCTTCACAATCAGCTGTACCCTACTGCTGTGGACAGTGGATGTGTGTGAGTGGCTGTGGAAGATTAATACTGGGCCTGCCTCTTTCTGGAAATTAACAGATTTTAATAGCAGTGGCAGAGCTTTTCAAGTTTATAGTATGACTGTTTGATATCTCAAAGTAAAAGCATTTAAAAATCTTTCTTTAGGGCGCCTGGGTGGCTCAGTGGGTTAAAGCCTCTGCTTTCAGCTCAGGTCATGATCTCAGGGTCCTGGGATCGAGGCCTGCATCCGGCTCTCTGCTCAGCAGGGAGCCTGCTTCCTCCTCTCTCTCTGCCTGCCTCTCTGCCTACTTGTGATCTCTCTCTCCCTGTCAAATAAATAAATTTAAAAAAAAATCTTTAAAAAAAAAATCTTTCTTTAGAGTTTCACTTTTGGAATACCTGTCTCTTCCTCACTGAATCACGTTAAATGGGTCACACGCCTTGACCCACTCAACCTCTCTGCTTCAGAGGAAGAGAAAGCCCAAGTAGCTGACTATGTGGGCCAGAGATGTAAGCGCCTGGGACTAGCACTCTTGAGCCAGTCCTGGATTTAAGGTTAAAGCCCTTTGTGATGCAACTTTCAGTTTTAAGTCTGGCATGACAGTTACAAGTGAATTTCAGGGAGATATTCCGACTTGTGACCTCCTCATGGATATTCTTTTTTTTTTTAAAGAAATGATTTTTTTAAAAAAATTATTTATTTATTTGACAGAGAGAGACACAGTGAGAGAGGCAACAGAAGCAGGGGGAGTGGGAGAGGGAGAAGCAGGCTTCCCCGCCAAGCAGGGAGCCCGATGGGGGCTCGATCCCAGGACCCTGGGATCATGACCTGAGCTGAAGGCAGATGCTTAATGACTGAGGCACCCAGGCGCTCCCTCCTCATGGACACTCTTGGTGATGTCTGCATGGGTGGTGAAGTGTGTTTTAGGGTCCTTTTGTAGGGGTGTAGAAACACAGGGGAGTCCCCTGCTCCTGGGATCCGAGAGGATGCTGTTCTCCTCCAAAGAGGGGTGGGTTGAAAGGTTGCCTACCTGTGTTCACCTGATGCTTGCACAGATTAGTCTTTCGTGGTAAAGGGGCTCTGTTGGCTGTCTGGAGAGAAAATGCCTGTATTCAGGAGAATGTACTGGGAATAGGAATAGCTGGTCATAGCCCATCTGGCTCTACCCAGTGTCTGACAAGTTTTTGGCTCCTGAGGAATTCCACCCTCCCCAGCCACAGCTTCCAGTCCTTGCTTATCTCTGGAGAGCCATGTTTTAAAGCCCATTGCTTTCTTACCTGTGGGGCTAATCCAGAGCACGGAGAGGAGACTGTGGCTTTTCTTCCCATGCTCCCACCCACCCTTGCCTGCCCAACCTCTTGAGGCAGAATGGATGGTTGTGGTGGGAAACGGAACCTTTGTTGCGCGGCCCTGGGAACAAAAGGGGCAACCTTGGGACACCTGGGTGGCTCAGTCGGTTAATCATCTGCCTTCGGCTGTGGTCATGATAGAGCCCTGAGCTGGCTCCCTGCTCAGTAGGAGTCTCCATCTTCCTCTCCCTCTGCCCCTCTCCCCCGCTCATGCTCTCTCTCACATGCACGCTTTCTCTCAAATAAATAAATAAATAAGATATTTAAAAAGAAGAAGAGGGGCAACCTCTGCTCTGATAGTCTTTTGTCCTAAGGACATGGCCAAGGGAGGTCTGTGATGCAGGGACCAGTACTTGTGTACTGAGTGGCGTTGCTGTCTCCTGTAGGCCTGTCCCCGTGGAGACGGCTAGAATCATCATGGCTTATTTTGGGGGCAGGTGTGTAAAAATTGGCCACGAAATGAAAACTGGAGTACTCAACAGCAGGATGAGGGAATTTGGTATCTTTATTTCATCTTTATATTATCAGGCACCTTATTCAAGAATTCCTTTGTTGTATTAACACTGAACAGGATTGTTCAAGCAGGCAAAGGGAATGCTTTGTGTTCTATTTTAATGAAGGATTATTAAGCCTAAATCCTTTTTTTTTAAGATTTTATTTATTTATTTCACAGAAGGAGAGAGATCACAAGTAGGCTGAGAGGCAGGCAGAGAGAGAGGAGGAAGCAGGCTCCCCGCCGAGCAGGGAGCCCGATGCAGGACTCCATCTCAGGACCCTGAGATCATGACCTGAGCCAAAGGCAGAGGCTTTAACCCACTGAGTCACCCAGGCGCCCTATTAAGCCTAAATTCTTATGGAGACCTCCATCTGGTCTTATATTTCTCAAGCTGAACACCTCTTATGATCAGATGGGGTGTGGTAAGAAGGAAAGTGTGATGAACTGGGAGCTGGCAACTAGTTCAAGCTCTGAAACTAGTTGCTAACCAGCTGCATTACTTTAAGCAGCTCACATTACAGAGTTTCTGAATACCTGAAGAGTGTGTGTCTTTTCCATGTTTATATCCTTGACATCCAGCATGTGCCTAGTGGGCATAGGTGCTCAGCAAATGTTTCCCTAACAGTGGAAGGAGAAAGTGGGCCCAGAGCCTAGCCCAGCGTGTGTTCAGAGTAGCTTTAGGAGGTGGGCAAAAGAAAAGATTTTCCAGTCAACTGAATTTTATAAATACTGTCTGCTAAATCCCTTTCTTGGAGATTCTTATTTATTTATTTATTTGGTGGGGAGGGCGGAAGGAGAGGGAGAGAAAAAGTCTTAAGCAGGCTCTGCACCCAGCACAAAGTCTAATGAGGGGCTTGATCTCACAACCCTGAGATCATGACCTGAGCTGAGATCAAGAGTTGGATGCTGACTGGACTGAGCCACCCAGGCACTCCCTTTTCTTGGAGATTCTTAATGTACCATTGGCATATTAGATGCTGTGAGAAGTTCTGTGGTAAAGAAAACCTCAGTTTGTTTAATCCAGAATTTCCTAAACTTCTTTGACTCAAGAACACCCTTTGCCTACAGTTCCATGAAGCTGGAGAAACATTTGCTGGACCAGAATACCTTGAAGGAGACTTCCTGCTGGACCATTCTAGAATTTGAGAGCAAGGGTGGGAGGATGGGACATATTTAGAGGGGTAATAAGGTGATAGAAGGTTGAAGTTTGTGGTGAGAGGGTGCATTAGGATTAGTCTCTCAACAGGGCTCAGCCTCCAGATTTTGGAAGTAAACACTGTAGGGGACACTCTTCATTCATAGTATGACCTGGAATCTCTGGCGAAGTATTTATCTCTGGAGCTGATCCCATACACGCACAGAGAGATACTCATCTTGTCCTTGGGGAACCTAGCTCAGTGGACCGTGTTTCTGTCATGCTCATGTACTTTTTCTTGTTTCTCTTTTTAGCAGATTGTTAAGTATCTTGAAAGCAGGACCCTAGTCAAGACTCTGTACAACTCTCCTGGGCATAGTTATTGGTTATTCCCCTGCCGTGGCATAAGTGATGAAAGTGCTGAAAGACACTGTAGAGGCTTGGTTTCCACTGTCCCCTTTTTCTGTAGGGTCTGAGATGAGCACCGCTAACAGGGCAAGCAGGATAGTGTCCGGTTGTCCCCTGTCCCAGGTGCGCCCCTCCCCCCAACATCCGCTTCGCCAGGTGGGTTCGGTGGTGCCTGCCCTGCCCAGGAATATACCCAGTGGTCTGCTGCTCTCTACTGATCACCCACTGCTGTCTCCGGGAACCCATGCCCCTGCCCCCAGAGTTTCTCCCCACCCACTCCCCCGCCTAGATAAGTACATATAAACGCGATTATGTTTAGAAGCTGAAGCATTTGAATAAATCAGATGCTTTTGCCCAACCCTAGAATAAAGGCTGTAGTTATTTTAACAACAACAACAACAAAAATCCTGCAGTCTTCAGCTATTTCTGGATGTAGACTGGTAATTAGCATGCCATTTGTAATTCATTGCTGTCTCAGGCTGTTTGTTTCCTTGTTCCAAAGCAGCCCAGTTTGGGAGACTAGGTTTATTTCATTTGGAAATGTGATTTTGTGGAGGCCTCTAAAATGCCATCATAAGATTAACGGTTTTCTGTAGCCAAAGTTTGCCAGACCTGGTGTTTGTGGCTCAATTATTAGTTTTCAGCAGCTCTGTGGAGGGGAGTCACAGCTTGTTAGGATGGTATTCAGTTTCCAAGAAAAGTGTTAAAAAGCAACTGCTTCAGGAAGGACTGATGCCACCTGAGGTAAGTGATACTTCAGGAGAACAGGTAGTTTTGGGATAGGTTAAGAAGCCTTTATTTACATTGTTTTACCTGTTTCAGTGTATTCCTGGGATATATTTCACATTTTTAGTTCATATATTAACTGATGTGCATGAAGGCCAAATGCAGAGGGTGCCTTTTGGAAATTTATAGTGCCAGAAGGAAAGGAAAATGTTTGCATTTGTTCTTGTAACAGGGCAGGCAGGTGAGAAGACTCCTGAAGACAGACTCCCCTCCTGCCCCCCCTGCACCCCGCCCTGGGGACTTCATGCTTGCTCTCCAGCTGCAGAGGGAAAAGAGGAAAATATGCAGTTACTGTTTCTGTTTTGGAGTGCTGGGACCTGCTGCTGGTTGTAAAATGAGAACTTGGCCTTGGTCCAAAAGGAAAGCTTTTGGTTCCTTCTTTTTAGAAAGATTTATTGGGGGGGTAGTCTTTAATGAATAGACTGATTCTCTGGATTTCTCCAGCAGTGTAAGACTGTCTGACTCTGGCTGCTCGGTTGACCCTGTAGTTGCCAACAGTAAAGGCACAAGGCGGCAGGAGTGCAGCCTAAGGAGAGTGTGTGTGAGCCTACACACATACATGTGGTCTTGATGCCTGCCTGGCCATCTCGGGGTTACCCAGGCATCTTCTCAGATCCACTGAAGGGGAAATAGGTTAACTTTGCCCTCTGAGGGTTTAGCTTTCAATGAAGGAAAAGAAGATTTATTTTTTATGTGAGCTAGATTTTTCTGAACTAACTCTCCTGCTCCTCATTTCCCTTGATGATACAGAAAAAGAAGGAAGTTAAAACAAGACAAAACAAAATAAAGCACTTTTGTGAATGGAAAGCCTATGTGTTGTTCCAATGGATCTCTTGATAAAAGGGTTTAGATAGATGAGCACTAGGTTCTAATAGGAAAGAATTAAAGTGGTTCTAATTGCTTTGTAAGATAAGAAGGAACTAGCTTAAATTGTACAGAGGCCAAGCAGTCATGCAAAAACTATAGCCTGAAATGTTAGAGAGTGTAGTTGATCACCAGGGAAAGTCATTTCTGAAAATTTTTAGGATGTAAAGGTAAACAGCTAGAAAAATTTGAGTACAGTTCCGTACTGTGCAAGGACACATCTAGGTACCTCCATGCAGGTGGGTCGTCTTGGACCCCAGACAGACTCTTTCATGCTGGCACCCATGGGGGGGCTTTGTGGCTTCCATGCTCAGCTCCAGTCTTGGTTGATGTTGTCAAAGGCATTGGACCTTAGATACTGCACTGGGCCAGACTGTGGGTCAGACCACCTAGACAAGTGCTGGGGAAGAGGCTAGGGAGGGTGGTTGTCTTTCACACTCACCCCTGTGCAACAGTACTAACCAGCTGTTCTCATTTGATTAATCCAAGGGGTTTCAGCTCTTTCAGCTTTACCTAGTGCAGTTTTAAGACAATGGATTCCATGTGTTTTAGTTTCGAATTATGATAGTCAAGAATAATTTCTGTTTTCTGAAACTCCTCGTCATGGGAACAGACTTGAGGATAGAGGATTGGTAAGCTAAGTACCGTGGGGAAATATTAAGGATCCCCTGAGAAGGGGGAGGGGTAAATGATGGAGGAGACAAAAAGATCATCCGAGGAAAGTGGATGCATAGTCTTCTTATGCGTCGGCTTGGTGATATGGAATCTGGTATAAAAGACAACTGTGATATGTTTAAAAAACTGTTACTATTATTATTATTATTTTTATTAAGTGGTATCATTACATGGTTCAAAAATAAAATCAATTATCAAAAGGTAATCATTCAGAAGTCCACTTCTGTCTACTCTGTCCTTGTCCCCGTAGTCACTGTTATTGTTTCTTATGTATCTTTCTAGAATTTTCTTATCTATTTATAGATAAATTTGAAAACATATCAATTATCATCACCCTCCATCTACCCAGAAGGTCTCATACCCATTTTTCTGCACACCTTGCCTTTAAAATTTAATGTGTCTTCCAGATCCTTCCACATCAGCATGTACAAAGCTTCCTTCCTCCTCATCCTTTCTCTCTCCTTTCCTCCCCTCACTTCCTGTTTACAGATGCCTGGTGTCCCATTTAGTACACATGCCATAATTTATTGAACCAGTCAGTCCTCTACTGATGAACATTTAATGCATTTACAAATTTGCTTATACAAACAAAATACAATGAATAACGTATTTCGTTTCACTTGATTTCGTTGCACTTAATTACATGCAAGCATAACCTTAAGGATAAATTCCCAGATTTGGAATTGTTAAGTCAGAGAGTATATGCATTTGTAGTTTTGATTGACATTGCACACCCCCATCAGCCATGGGTGAAGGTGCCTGTTTTACCACATTCTTAGCAATAGACCAATTTACCACATTTTTAGAGTTTACCAAACAGATAGGTGGAAAGTGGTATCTAAATGTAGTTTTAATATACATTTCTATTATTATGAGAAGTTGTGCATCCTTCACATGATTGTACGAGCCATCTCTATTTGTGGAGTGTAACTTTTTTTCTCTCATGGGTTTCTGGGACCATTTTGTATATTAGGGAAGTAGATTTTTGTGATAAAACTTGCAAATACTGTTTTGAAGTTTTTGTCATTTGTCTTTTAACTGCTTTTTACCAGACTGAAATTTCTGATGTTTTTGTGGTTATATTTATCATTCTTTTCTTTTGTGGCTTCTGGATTTTGAGTCATAGTTAGGAAGGAATTTCCAACTTGGCTGTAGAAGCACAGTGTTGTT
Source organism: Ailurus styani (assembly GCA_002007465.1). Lineage (NCBI taxonomy): Eukaryota > Metazoa > Chordata > Mammalia > Carnivora > Ailuridae > Ailurus > Ailurus styani. The sequence continues at coordinate 409,386 of LNAC01000729.1, forward strand.
TAGGATTAACTGGTTTTAGAAATTCTGTTGGTTTCTGTTTCTAAAACCTAAAAATAACAGATTATTCAAATTATATTTGCTTTTTGTTTTGTGTAATTTGCATTTGTCCTTTCTTCTTGACTTTATTTAATATGATATATTTACTACATTTTTCCATTTCTCATAACTGGAAAGAGATTTTAATCACCACCCAAAGTGGAAAATGAAGGGCATGCTCTCAGTGGGGTGGATTCGACTTATAGAGGGCTGCATGTGGCCCGGGGGCCTGTGAGTGGTTCTACCTGGTGGGACCATGCACCGTCATGGAAGGGAAGTAGGGTGTGGCTCTGAGTGTCAGTCTAGAGTGCCTCAGAATGCTGGTAACAAATATACCCATCAAATAGCCTTGGGAATTCATGAGTTGGCCTATGTAAATAGAACTCCAGATACGTCATTTTCGATTCATTCTGGTTCCCAGTTTCTCTTGCAAGCAATTATTAGATGTGCCAAGCCTGTTATGTTTATTACTTACACTTCTGTTTTTCCCCGTGTGAGTTTGCTGAGGATTTGGAGGTTGGTTCATGGGAAGGAGTCTGAAATGACATAGTGCCCCATCACCTATGGTCTCTGTAGTACTCAATAGTCATGTGGTAATGACATTAAAGACCTTAAAAAAAAGACAAATTAGGGTGGGTCGGATAACTTAGATCTTTGTGAGTCATACTGTGATTTATAAGAAATACATATATTTGGTTATTCAGATGACCAAAATATATTTCTTATATATATTTGGTCTTTGTTTATAATTCCCAGTTCACAACTTCTAAAACCTTGTAATTTCCTAAGCACTGAGAGTGATAAAAGGTGTTATTTGTTATGTTGATGAGGAAACTTTTGAAAAGCACTTAAGGATGGTGGTGCTGGTTGTCAGTGGAGTCAACCTGGTGATTAGAGGGTTGGAACTTTTAGTTGTCCTACCCCCCATCGCTAGGGAGGGGAGAGGGCCTGGAAGTTGACATAGTTCCTAATGGCCATTGATTTAGTCAATGTAATGTATGTAATGAAGCCTTCATAAAATTCCAAAGGACAGTGGAGAGATTCTGGGTTGGTGAATACCCAGAGACTGGGGAGAGTATAGCGCCTGGAGAGAGCTTGGAAGCACTGGGCCCTTTCCCCAACGCCTCGCGCAATTCATCTCTTCCCTCTGGCTGTTTCTGAGTTACATCATTTTACAATGAAATGGTAATCTAGTAAGTAAGATGTTTCTCTGAGTTCTGTGAGCCACTGTAGCAAATTAATGGGAATCTCTGATTTTATAGCTAGTCAGTCAGAAGTACAGGTAACAACCTGGATTTGTGACTGGCATCTGAAATCCAAGGAGGAGGTTGTGAGAACCTCTTCTGTATGGCAGGTCAGAAGGACAGGTAGCAACCTGGGCCTGTGACTGGCCCCTGAAGGGCAGGGGAGAACAGTGTTGCACGAGCCCTCAGCCTGTGGGATCTGATGCTATGTCTGGGTATATAGCATCAGAATTGAGTTGAATTCTCCTCGGACACCATGTTGATGTCCGAGAATTGCTTTGTTGTGTGTGAGACACACACACACACACACACACACACACACACACACACACACACACACACACACGAATTGGTCTCAGAACACCAATTTGACCTTGACCACTTAGAATAAGATCTTACATATGATCCATCTTTGTGGAGTAAGCATTCTTTGTGACTTGGGAGATGGGGTGAAGGTGGGGTCTGAGGGACACTGGGAGTGATGTAGGATACTGAGGGGTACTGGGAGGGATACAGGAGAGACTAGAAAGAGGGACTTTGGGATGACTGTATTTAAGACTGAAAAATACCAGCTAGTCAGATGTCCACCTTTATGAAAAATGATTTGTTCAGGGTTCAGCCTGTCCCTGCTGGAGCTGTTACCAGCTTATACTGGGTATTATTTTTGTCAACTCTAGTAAGTCTGACTTGTCTATTAGCAGGCAGCTGTTTTAACCGTATATCATTTTAAGCAAATGAAGGTGACTTTTCAGCAGTAGGCCTTGAATTCCTGCCATGGGACAGCCTCAACTAAATTCCACACATGGTTGATTCTTGGCTGTGTGGTTGCCAGTTACATAGGTGTATTTGAGCAAGCCGTGGTTTATCCTCTTCTACTTCTTCCTCTTACTCCCTTCTTCTTGCTATCCTTCATTTAGCATTTCTCCATTGGTAAGCAAATTTAGGTAAAGTCAGTAAAATTCAGGATGGATGATTTTGCTCAGGGCAGCACTCCAAGCAGCAGCAAATTCTCAGGGCTCAGTGGAAGAAGAGAGCCTGCAAGGGTGTCAGAGACCATTGATGGTCAGAGAGAGACTGGGAGAATGGAGTCCTGATAATTGTGGAGGGGGACAGGCAGGTGCTGTCAGAGCATCAGATGCTGCTGAGAGGTCATATAAGATAGGGACTGAATGGTGCTCATTGAATTTGGAAATTAGGAGGGCACTGGAGAGTTTTGCCAGAGCATTTTCAGAAGCCTGGCTGTGGGCTGAAAAGTGAACATTCTGCTCAGTTTCAGGAATTTCTCCCTCACAGACACTGTTGAATGGAAAGGCTGACCCAGGGGAAGCCATTGTTTACTTTAGATCATCTGTGCTATATGAACTATTGCATAAATTATCACAGAGTTGTCATTGTCTGATCTGCTCGTGTGATCTAAAATGCCCATGTGACTTAACTTCCAAGCTCTTGCCAAACATGAAGTTCTTTTTCAAAGTTTTAATTTAAATTCCAGTTAGTTAATGGTGTAATATTAGTTTCAGGTATATAATATGGTGATTCAGCATTGGCATACATCACCTGGTGCTCATCACAAGTGCATGCCTTAATCCCCATCACCTATTTACCCCCCCCACCCCCGCCATGGTAATTATCAGTTTGTGCTCTATAGTTAAGAGCCTGTTTCATGATTTGCCTTACTCTCTCTCTCTCTCTCTCTCTTTTTGCTTTGCTAGTTTGTTTTGTTTCTTAAATTCCACATGAGTAAAATCATATGGTATTTGTCTTTTTTGGACCTACTTGTTTCTCTTAGCTCCGTCCACGTTGTTGCACATAGAAAGATTTCATTCTTTTTTTATGGCTGAGTAATAGTCCATTGTGTATGTATATATACACCACATCTTTTTTATCCATTCATTTATTGGTGGACGCTTGGGCTGTTTCCATATGTAGCTATTGTAGATAATGCTGCTGTAAGCATAGGGGTATAACTATCCCTTGGAATTAGTATTTTTGTATTCTTTGGGTAAATTCCCAGTGGTATGAAGCTGGATCTAGGATAGTTCTATTTTTAACTTTTTGAGGACCTTCCGTACTGTTTTCCACAGTGGCTGCACTAGTTTGCATTTTCACCAACAGGGCAAGAGGGTTCCTTTTTCTCCACATCCTCTCCAACACCTGTTGTTTGTTGTGTTTTCAGCCATTCTGATAGGTGTGAGGTGGTTTCTCATCATAGGTTTGATTTGTATTTCCTTGACGATAAGTAATATTGAACATCTTTTTGTGTAGCTGTTGGCCATATGTATGTCTTCTTTGGAAAAATGTCTATTCGTGTCTTCTACCCATTTTTTCACTGGATTATTTGTTTTTTTGGGTGTTGAGTTTTATAAGTTCTTTACATATTTTGGGTACTAACCCCTTATTAGATATGTCAATTGCAAATATCTTCTCCCATTCCTTAGGTTGCCTTTTAGTTTAGTTTTTTTTTAAAGATTTTATTTATTTATTTTAGAGACAGAGCATGGGCGTGGTGGGGAGGGGCAGAGAGAGAGAGAGAGAGGGAAGAGAGAGAGTCTCAAGCAGACTCTGTGCTGAGCATGGAGCCCGATGTGGGGCTTGATTTCACGATCCTGAGGTCATGACCTGAGCTGAAATCAAGAGTTGGATGCTTAACTGACTGAGCCACTCAGGCCCCCCAGTTGCCTTTGTTTTATTGATTGTTTCCTTCACTGTGCAGAAGTTTTTTCATTTGATGAGTTCCCAGTAGTTTATTTTTCTTTTTGTTTCCCTTGTGTCAAGAGACATATCTAGAAAGAAGTTGCTATAGCCAATGTCAAAGAAATTATTGCTTCTGTTCTTTTATAGGATTTTTATGATTTCAGGTCTCACATTTAGGTCTTAAATCCATTTTGAGTTTATTTTTGTGTATGGTGTAAGCAAGTGGTCCGGTTTCATTCTTTTGAGTGTTTGCTGTCCAGTTTTCCCATCACCATTTGTTGAAGAGATGGTCTTTTTCCCACTGAGTATTCTTTCCTGCTTTGTCAAAGATTAATTGACCATAAAATTGGGGGTTCACTTCTGGGTTTTGTATTCTGTTCCATTCATCTATGTGTCTATTTTTGTGCCAGTACCATACTGGCAAAACAAAAATTTTTATAAAACAGTTTCTATTTGTGATTTATCAGGATATCCAGAAGTTAATTTGTTGTATGTGTGTGTGTGTGTGTGTGTGTGGGGGGGATTATGCCTTTGTTTTGTTTTGTTTTTTGGATTTATTTATTTTTTTTAGAGGAAAAAAGATAGATAGAGAGAGAGAGAACAGGAGAGGGAGAGAGAATCTCAAGCAGACTCCATGCTGAGCGTAGAGCCCAAAGCAGGGCTCCATCTCATGACCCAGATCATGACCTGAGAAGAAACCAAGAGTCAGATGCTTAACATGCTGCACCACCCAGGTGCCCCTTATTGCCTTTCTTTGTGACTTGAATCCATATGACCTTCATTCTACAGAGTCCACCTTCTCCGAAGAATTCTATCACTGAACTTAAAACTACTGATAGAATGATAATGGGATCACTTAAAGATGCGTGTGAGAAATATAGAGCTAGATAAATGGCCAAGGTGATAGTGTTTTTGATCTGCAGACTGGCATTACCCACTTCTTTCAAATTAGAATAAAGACAGGAGATGCTGTCAGGCCTGCATGGGCTTGTAGTCAGACAAAAGATGAGTAGGACTGTGTTTGCTCTTATAACCAAAAGAAAACCTAACCCTTTCCATAGCCAGGAAGCACTTCAGGGTTTTTTGTTTGTTTCTTTGTTGTTTTTTGCTATTATTACATTTGATTTGCTTATAGATTTTGCCCTTTATTTGTTCATTCATTAATTCAACATTAATCCAGCTAACATTTTGTGATATGTTGTGGGGATAGATGTCATGGTAGAAAAAATATATATATAGGCAGAAGACACAGTCCTTGCTCTCAAAGATTTTGTAGTCTGATCTGATCAGAGAGGCCATGAGCACTGGAGTGGAATGACCAGTAAATTGCCTCTGAGGTAGGGTTGGAGGAGGCAGCCTCAGCTGGCCCTGTGCCTTTCTTATTCCCCAGACTCCTCTTCTACATGTGGTCCTGACCTGAGTTCCTTGTCACTGGGTCTGAGGTTTCCAGGATTTTTTTGCTGTTTGCATCTGGAATAACAGCTTCCAGATGGGTTTTGACATCAGTTTTGTGTTTTGGCATGTTTTGGCTTATATTATTTACAGTAGACAGTCTGAGTAATATTATTTTTTAGTTTCAAAATCAGCATATTTACTTCGCTTATTTTTAAATTTTACTTGGGAAACTTTTCAGAGTTAAGCTTTCCTTAAGCAGATGATTTGGTGTTTTGGGAAGATGCAGGTTTTGATAGAAGTAAAAGTTCAAATTCCTGTTCCACCCTTAGCATTAATTACTGCGGTCTTAGACAACTATTGAACTCATTGAGCCTCTGTTCCCTGCTCCACCTACCTAGAGGGCTGTTATAAAGATAAGGACAAGTTAAAAGCTTTGACTATTACTGGGGAAAGCAGAGGATCCGTGTGACCTTTCCTATTTTATATTTCAAGTCCATTCATTCATTCATTCATCTGTCCATTTTACTGTTGAGTCAGAGTGTATTGGGTACTTCCTATATGCCAAGATTTGTAGTAGGTGGGGCACAAGTACAAGTAAGATTCTGTCCCTTCCTTAAGTAGCTACTCAGGGGGGCTGACTTTCAGTCTTGTCAGGATAGGGCAGCAGAGCCCACTCAGGGCCTTCTGGTACTCTTTGCCTATAGATCCATCCTTATGTGAGAGAGTACTTGTGTATCCTGGAAGCAGCACTGAGAGGGTGGTCTGGGTTGGTGGTGGTGGCAGCAAGAAGCTCTCCTGCCCATCAGTTCTCTCTGATGTCATCAGCTCTCTTCCATTAGACTCTCAGGGACCATTATTCTTTGGGCCATTGGTATTGGCCACTTGCATTGGCCAGGAGAGCTGACTTTTACCCCAATTTCATCCTCAGGAGGGCAAACCACATTGAATGATGTTTTCTGTTGGTTATTACAGTGTGCTCAGGTGAGATTTTAAAATAACCTTTAGGGAGGTGTTAAGGGACGAATACATTAGAGGCTGTGAAACAGGCAGTGCCTTCTGGTTTCCTTGTCTTTCTGTTTAGGAAAGATGGTAGATTAGCCTGGAGGTAGAAGAAAAGCTCCCAGGCCTGACCAGAAGGGGTCCTACATATTCAGGTTGCTTTGGAAAAATCTCCTGAGTCATCCAGGTGCCCTTGGCTAACCTGGAAAATAAAAATCCAGAGGAAGCTATATTTTTCAAGGAGCTATAGGAAAGCACCATTAAAAAAATAAATTCAAAGTTAAAGAAACTACTGCATAATTTTCCTCTTAAAGTTATATGAATGAGATGCCTTAAATAATTATATAGAACCAGTGGGGAAAACTCTTTCTAAGGCTCAGGTGCATTATATGTCTTATGTTTTGTTTCAGCCTAGAGCTTAAGAGAGTTGGTAAAAAAAATAATATAAAAGAAACACACGGTTCTATTTGTGTGTGTTTTTCCTTTTTTATTTTTCTTTTTCTTTACCTTTGATCTTTTTGCTGATTGTTAACTAGGGGAAGGGGTTGATCTGCTTTGTGTTCAGCTATGGGGCTTGATCTACAAATGAAAGCATTTTTGGTGATGAAGTGCTAAAGAGGGCTTCCTGCTTCATAGAATTTGGGGGTTATTAGAGAGGATCTGTTGTTATTTTGTTCATTTTCTGCTATCTCTCTTCTCTGGAAGAAAGGACAAGCTTGCAGAACTTTTTGTGTCCTCATTTTCACAGAGAGCTGTGTGAATCAGCACATAATGTGTGGCCAACCTGTTTTGAGTTAGGATGCCAGCCTCCTTTGGCCTCACATTGGAGGCTGGAGTCAGTTATACCCTAGCTCTGTTCCATAGCCAGCTAGCTGGCAGCCCCATGCCTCAGCGGTGTGGTCTTAAGGGAGTGTGGTTATGGGCTGCAAGTACCATTCACATGTGCCCTTGACCGTTCTCTTGTGGCAAATGAGCAAGTTTGGGTTGTTTTTATCTCTGTGGTGAACCTGATTTCCCCGTGGTAAACAGTTGTTTAAAGGACTGTCTTTCCCCGTAGTCTTCCCCACAGTGGGAACGGGAAGTCAGTCTCCTTGGCATTCGTGTGCATTTCATTTGAACAAGAACATTTTGCACCTGTTGGTGTACTGCTTTTTTAATTGTTCACAGCTGTTTTCTTTCTTTCTTTCTTTTTTTTCCTTTTCTAAATTGTAAGGACTTTGAGGACAGTGATGGTTTCTGCCTGTTTTTGCCTTTGCTCCCTTTATCTCATGCTAGTCTGCACGGCTGTGTTCTTAAACCAACCCTGTACAGGGGTGGGCTGATCCTCTCCTTCCCTGAGTGATACTTTAGTACTAGGGTTGAGGAAAATCATTTCTTTTTGCAGTTTTTTTTTAATGTTTTGGAAGTCAGAAATGGAGGGAAGCAAGAGAAATCATTATTATTTTATTGTGAATTAGGTGCATCCAAAAAATATCTTTGTACTGCTCTCAGCCCATTCTTTAGTAATATCTCCTGAAGAAATTTAGCACAAAGTCAGTGTTTAAATGTATGTTTTCAAATTGTTAGTATCAGGTGAAGAAGCAACATCTTCAAGTCATCCTGGTAATGAATTTGGGAATCAGTGGGGCTCAAGGGAAAATATCTTGGTACAATTTATGGGGGTTTGGCTTATTTCCTAACAGACTGGGATTTCTCAGTCACAAGTAGTAGATTAGAAAGGACACTTGAAAAGAAACTATTTTTAAATTTTTAAAATTCCAGTATAATTAACATATAATGTTATATTAGTTTTAGGTGTACAATGTAGTAATTCAGCAGTTCTATATATTACTCAGTGGCTATCAAGATAAGTGTACTCTTAATCCCCTTCACCTATTTCATCTATTCCCTCCCACACCCCCTCTCTAGTAACACCAGTTTGTTCTCTGTATTTAAGAGTCTGGGTTTTTGTTTGTTTGTTTGTAAAAGAGACTATTTTTGACCTAAGAATATTTTATGAATTAGAGGTAGCAGAGGGCTATGAGCAAAGGGCTCTGGAAAAATGGTAGTTGTTTTTATATTGTTAAACCATGTCAGATGATTTATTTAGAAAGTGTTCTCTTTATTTTAACACTTTCTGTGATGTGGCTGTTACTCTTGTAGTAATGTGTGTATATAAGGAATAAAAATGACTTAGCTTTATTTTAAAATATTAACATTAGAAACCACACATTTGTTGAAAAAATGTTATCAACTAGAATTAAACAGTAGTCCCCATTGGCCCAGTGCATTTGAAAACTGCTCTAGTGATAGTTAAGCATGGCAGGTGAGTGCTACATGTTTTGGAGGTGACCATGAAACCAGTTGTTTAACTTCCTGTAGGAAGGTTGACCTATATATCTAATCAGTGGACCCTTGGGTGGCTCAGTCAGTTAAGCGTAAGACTCTTTTTTTTTTTTTTAAGATTTATTTATTTATTTATTTGACACAGAGAGAGAGAGATCACAAGTAGGCAGAGAGGCAGAGAGAGAGAGAGAGAGAGAGGAGGAAGCAGGCTCCCTGCTGAGCAGAGCACCTGATGCGGCACTCGATCTCAGGACCCTGAGATCATGACCTTAGCCGAAGGCAGAGGCTTTAACCCACCGAGCCACCCAGGAGCCCCAAGCGTAAGACTCTTGATTTCAGCTCAGGTCATGATCTCAGGGTTGTGATCTCAGGGTCACCTGATGCGGCACTCGATCTCAGGACCCTGAGATCATGACCTTAGCCGAAGGCAGAGGCTTTAACCCACCGAGCCACCCAGGAGCCCCAAGCGTAAGACTCTTGATTTCAGCTCAGGTCATGATCTCAGGGTTGTGATCTCAGGGTCATGGGGTCAAGCCCCCTGTAGGGCTCAGTGCTCAGTAGGGAATCTGCCTGAGAATCTCTCTCTCCCTCATCCTCCGGCCCTCCTCCTCATACACACGCATGTGGTCCCTTTCTCAAATAAATAAATATATCTTTTTTAAAAAAGATTTTATTTATTTATTTGACAGAGAGAGAGAGATCACAAGTAGGCAGAGAGGCAGGCAGAGAGAGGAGGAAGCAGGCTCCTCACTGAGCAGAGAGCCCAATGCATGGCTTGATCCCAGGACCCTGAGATTATGACCTGAGCCAAAGGCAGAGGCTTAACCCACTGAGCCACCCAGGTGCCCCAATAACTATATCTTAAAAAAAAAAAGTAGACACTTTTCTAGGTAGTGTGCATAGGCTGACTTTGTGTAAACCAGGAGAGCTTCTCCCCCTCCTAGGTATGCTTAGAAGGTCTCAGGTCCTTAGCTTAAAGGAAGAAAGCTTTACCCCTTTTCTCATGGGTAGTTGCATAGGCCATAAGAGTTCTTAATGAGGCATCAAGCCTCCAGAACACCAGACTGCAAGCTCCCCAGTTTCCATATAACTCCCCTATCCGTGATGGGTAATGCTGGCCTTGTGGCCAGGCGTGTGCCCTAGCATGTAGAGCACAGTGGGTTCACGACCGGGAAATAGCAGTCAGGAATAATGGACCATTGGGTTGTGTGCCCTGAAGTCCATGGGGGAAGAAGAAGCCTTGCTTGAAGGGTCGTAAACCAGGCAAGTCCCCTCACCCCAACATTTCACACATGTGAACCAGGCCTCCTCCTTCCATCAAGTTCATCTTAGAAAGCCCTGGGTAACATACAGATAACCGACTACTTGAGTAACCCTGCTTTTTCCTTCCTGTTCTTTAATTCCTACTCTTATGTCTTAAATTTGCCAATAAAGAGTGAGCCCATGAAATCCTACACTACCCCACTCTCAGAGCCTAATAAAGGCAGACCCCTAAATCTGTGGTCCCTCCCTTTTTCTCTACCTCTGACTTTGCTGTTTAGCCCTCAGGCCTGCCATGTACCCTCCAGGACCTTTGAGTAGTAAATCTTGTTCTTCAGAGTTCTCTGATGCTTTTTTGCTTGGGTGCATTTTGCAGTCATAATCAGAACCATAAGGCCCTGTCAGCTCACCACAAGTAGTATGGCCCAGGTGAGTGCCTTAGGCATTCCTAGCCAATAACAATTCTCTTAAGGTTCCTGCACTCAATTCCAAACTGTGTGTGTGTGTGTGTGTATGTGTGTGTGTGCACACGCGCGCTCTCAGTCCCCATCAGCAGGGTGTCCGGATGCTACCCAGAGATAGTATCAGTTTCCACAGGCTAAGGATTCAGTCCTACAAGTCTGCCACCCCACCTTCCTTCACATGTCAGTTGCAAGGCCCTGGCTGTTGGTTACCTGTGCTTCTGACCAGCTGGCTACAGATGGGAGGATCCAAGGACCTCATTCTTAGGTTCAAATAATTTGCTAGAGTGACTTATAGAAAGAACTCAGAGAAATCCTTCTGTTTACCAGTTTATTAAAGGATATAAGAAAGGATGCAGTCAGTAGCCAGAAGAAGGGACACATAAGGACAAGGTCGCAAACAAAAGGAGTCTCTGTCCTTATGGACCTTGAGCCTGGCTCAGTGGCATATGAAAGCATTCTGGTTCCCCATCCATGGAAGCACTCTGAAAAAAGGACTAAAAAGGCTGTCCTCTTTTTTTTTTTTTTAAAGATTTTATTTATTTATTTGACAGAGAGATAAAGAGCATAAGTAGGCAGAGCAGCAGGCAGAGGGAGAGGGAGAAGCAGTCTCTATGCCGAGCAGGGAGCCCGATCCCAGGACCTGAGATCACAACCTGAGCTGAAGGCAGCCGCTTAAATGACTGAGCCACCCAGGCGCCCCTCTTGGGTTTTTATGGAAGCTTCATTACAAAATCATGATTAACTAAGTCATTGGCCATTGGCTGATTCAACCTTCAGCCCCTCTCCCTCCCTGGAGGTCATGGGGCGGGGCACTGAAAGTTCCAACTCTCTAATCACTTGGTTCTCCTGGCACCCAGCCCCTGCCCTTGGGGCAGAAGTCACCTTTATTAATAATAAGACACCCTTTTCACCTTCATGGCTCTGAAGCATTTTCAGGAACTATGGGCAAAGACCACATATATCTGAGAAATGTATTTTGGTTATCCGAATGGCCAAATATATATATTTTTATAAGTCATTGTATTGCATAACAGAGCTGGTCTTTTCTCCCCTGAAAGTGAAGGCTGCTTACTGACAGTTTACAGATGAGACTTGAAATGGGGAGGAGGGTCTCAAAGCTTGGAATATAAACATTGGATGGTGCTTGACTTGGATTGAGGGATTGAGAGTACAGGCAGATTTGTCCAGATAGGTAGGTGGAATTGAGTCTTTTTTTTTTTTTAAAGATTTTATTTATTTTTTTCACAGAGGGAGAGAGATCACAAGGAGGCAGAGAGGCAGGCAGAGAGAGGGGGGGAAGCAGGCTCCCCGCTGAGCAGGGAGCCCGATGCAGGCCTCGATCCCAGGACCCTGAGATCATGACCTGAGCTGAAAGCAGAGGCTTTAACCCACTGAGCCACCCAGGTGCCCAGTGGTGGAATTGAGTCTTATGTTTAGGTCTGATTATGTGGCTTAGTGACTGGGAATATGGAGCAGGTAGGCCCAGAAGGAAGACTCATTAAACAAAATGGGTTGGACTAGATATAAGTAAGTTGGTTATATGTAGAGGTGAACCCAGCAGTGAGAGTTGGCAAATCCAGGTTTGTCAAACCCTAGGAAATGTTCAGAGTTACAATCCGAGCAGGGCAGTGTATGTAGTAAGCCTGGGTAGTTGAAATAATTGGATTCTGCTTATTTGGGCTTTTAAATTAGCAGCTGTTTAGCTATGTAACTTTAAGGGCTTGTAGAATGACTTCAAAAAGAAGGGGGATTTCTGGATAGGACAGAGCTCCAAAGACAAAAGCCAGTAGTTTATTTCTGCTTTTAGTGCAAGTGGAATAGCTTATAAGTCAACTTTACCACAAACCTATCTAGAAAAGCTGGACAAAGTACAAAAAAGGTGGCTGGGACTTGAGGGACCAGGGTACTGAACAGAAGGGAAGCATACTGATCAAGCCAACATTCTGTGATGCTTTTCTCCTTGAGGTATTTGCTGGTTTATAAGGGCTCTGGGAATTGAAAGGCAAAGAAATCAAACCAAAAGTGCTTTCCAAGAAGCTGGGACCATTAATGGAGCTGTTGGCAGTCTTATGAGAAGACAAAACTTAGAGTCGAAGCTATGAAGAGTGTGTGGACTTAAGAGGTTGGGATCTTGGAGAGAAGGGAAGAATTTTAAGATGAGCCCAATAATCTGCACTGCTGTTCTCATCAAGGCATGTGCAGAGGTATTAACAGCTCAGAGGCTAAGAAGTGAAGAGAAAGCTATTCTTTTTAAGATTTTATTTATTTGAGAGGGAGAGAGATAGAGCAAGTGAGGGCACAAGAGCAGGGGGAGGGGAAAGCAGACTCCCTGCTGAGCAGGGAGCCCAATGTGGGGCTCTGTCCCAGGATGCTGGGATCATGACCTGAGCTGAAGGCAGCTGCTTAACCTAGTGAGCCACCCTAGAGAAAGCTAGTCTTAAAGGCTGATTGGCTAAGCAGGAAGTGGTGGTGGACGGGACGGGGGGTGGGGGGGGTTCTGGGGAAACAAAATTTGGAATTTAGGACTTGTCAAGGAAAAGGAGAACTGGTAAGCACCCTAGACTTCCTGTTTTGGCCTGGCCTCACCTAGGAGTAAGAGTAAACTTGAAATAAGGCATCCTTCACCAAAGACTGAAATGTTGCTTTGAACCAGTTTAACTCAGAGTGGATTATAGTGATCTGTCCCAATTCAAACGGTCTGCCGGAAAGGAAAAATAAATCCTGTCTGAAGAATAACATCAGTCAGAATCTCGGATTGTCTCGTTAGTTTTTGATATGCAATGTCTGGCATTCAATGAAAATTCAACAGGGATGCTAGGAAATAGGGCTAAGTGATTTAAAGAAAAAAAAAGGTAAGAACTAATGCTGAAAACAGCAACAGGTGATCCAGCTCTTAAGATAATTAGATATGGGAGAAGAATATGAAGAAGATGGGAATTCCACATGTATACATTGACATCAGGCTCAACAAAGCTGTCTGGGCTGAAGGAATAAGGAATTTTCCATACTGTATCTATGTGCAGTTGTCCAGAAAACATAACAAAGGATGAAGATTTTCCAAACAAACTCTATACATTGGTTACCTGTGTACCTATCACCACTTTCAAAAATTTACAGACAGTTAATGTGGATGAGAGGTAACTGCTGATTATCAAATAAAGGTATAAAACTGCCATAGGGGAAAAACATGCATTATCTTAAAAGGGCTACTGTAAGACTGGGAGTAGGCTTTTCCACAAAAAATAATTTAAATGAGAAGACAATGAAATGATCTTTAAAGTGATGAAGAAAGTAACTGTCAATCTAATTCACTTCCCAGTGAAAATATCTTTCAAAATGAAGGCAACCAAAGGACATTTTTAGATAAAAGCAGAGAGAATTAATCACCAGAAGACCCACAGTAAAAGAAATATTAAAGAGAATTCTTTTAGACAGAAGGAAAAATGATTCCAAATGGAAGCATGGAAATATAAGAAGAAATGAAGAATAACAAAAACAACTATGTAGAAAATTCTACATGAATATTGACTGTAGAGTATCAACAACAAAATAATACCTTGTATATACCTTAATTTAAAAAAATACTTCACTGGGGCACCTGGGTGCCTCATTTTGTTAAGCATCTGCCTTCTGCTTGGGTCATGGTCCTTGTGTCTTGGAATTGAGCCCTGCATTGGGCTGCTTGCCCAGTGGGGAGCCTGCTTCTCCCTCTGCTGCTCCCCCTGCTTGTGCTCTCCCTCTCTGTCAAATAAATAAATAAATAAACAAACAAACAAACAAATAAATAAATAAATAAAATCTTTAAAAAAATAACTTCATTGGTTAAAAATGCTAACCATCATGTGACCTTTCAGCCAGTCGAATCTTGTTGCTGGTAGAGGGTCTTACCTCAGTATTGATGGCTGCTGACTGATCAGGGTGGTGGTTGCTGAAGGTTGGGGTGGTGGTGGCAATTTCTTAAAATAAGACCACAATGAAGGTTGACTGACCAGTTGATTCTTTCTTTCACGAATGATTTCTCTGTAGCATGTAATCCTGTTTGAAAGAATTTTACCCACAGTAGAACTTCTTTAAAAATTAGAGTCAGTTCTTCCAAACCTCGCCACTGCTTTATCAACTAAGTTTATGTAAAATTCTGAGTCCTTTGTTGTCATTTCAACAATCTTCACAGTATCTTTACCAGGAGTAACTTTCATCTCAAAAAACCACTTTCTTTGCTCATCCATAAGAAGCAACTCCTTATCCACTCAAGTTTTATGAGATTGCAGCAGTTGTCACATCTTTAAGCTACACTTCTAATTCTAGTTCTCTTGTCATTTCTGTCATGTCTATGGTTACTTCCTGCCCTGAAGTTCTGAACCCCCAAGGTTATTTGTGATGGTTGGAATCAGCTTCTTCCAAACTCTTTTATATGTTGATATTTTGACCTCTTTCCATGAATCATGAATGTTCTTCATGGCATCTACAATGATGAATCCTTTCCAGAAGGTTTCAATTTACTTTATTCAGATCCATCAGAGTAATCACTATTTATGGCAGCTATTGTCTTATGAAATGTATTTCTTAAATAATAAGACTTGGGAGTTGAAATTACTCCTTGAACCTTGAACTGCAGAATGGATGTTATGTTAGTAGGCATGAAAACAATGCTAATCTCATTGTGTATCTCCATCAGAGCTCTTGGATGACCAGGTGGATTGTCAATGAGTAGTAATATTTTGAAAGGAATCTTTTTTTTTCTGAGCATAGGTCTTATTAAAGGGTTTAAAATATTCAGTCAACCATGTTATAAATAGATGTGCTGTCATTCTGGCTT
The DNA here is from genome assembly GCA_002007465.1 of Ailurus styani. Taxonomy (NCBI): domain Eukaryota; kingdom Metazoa; phylum Chordata; class Mammalia; order Carnivora; family Ailuridae; genus Ailurus; species Ailurus styani. Next base: position 424,619 of record LNAC01000729.1, read on the forward strand.
TGTTGTTTCATTTGTACAGCACAGGCAGAGTTGATTTGGCATAATTCTTTTTTTTTTCTTTTTTTAAAGATTTTATTTATTTATTTCACAGAGGGAGAGAGATCACAAGGAGGCAGAGAGGCAGGCAGAGAGAGAGGGAAGCAGGCTCCCCGCTGAGCAGGGAGCCCGATGCGGGCCTTGATCCCAGGACGCTGAGACCATGACCTGAGCCGAAAGCAGAGGCTTCAACCCACTGAGCCACCCAGGTGCCCCAAATGATTTGGCATAATTCTTAAGGGCCCTAGGATTTTCAGAATGACAAATGAGCATTATCTTCAACTGAAAATCACTGGCTGTGTCAGTCCCTAATAGGAAAGTCAGCCTGAACTTTGAAACTTTGAAGTCAGGCATTGACTTCTTCTCTCTAGCTATGAAAGTCCAAGATAGCATCTTCTAATATAAGGCTGTTTTGTCTACTTTGAAAATCTGTTGTTTTGTGTAGCCTCCTTCATGAATTATCTTAAATTGATCTGCATCAATGCACTTGTGCTGCACCTTGCCCTTTTATGTTATGGAAACACCTTCTTTCCCTGAACCTCATAAAACAACCTCTGCTTGTTTCAAACTTTTCTTCTGCAGCTTTGTCACCTTTCTCAGCCTTCATAGAACTGAAGAGAGTTAGGGCCTTGCTCTCATTTAGGCTTTGGCTTCAGGGAATATTGTGGCTGGTTTGATCTATCCAGATCCTTAAAACTTTCTCTCTATCAGCAATATGGCTATTTCACTTTCTTATTATCCATGTGTTCATCAGAGTTGCACTTTTAATTTCCTTCAAGAACTTTTCCTACAATGTATTCACAACTTGGCTAAGTGTTTTGTGCAGGAGGCCTTCTTTTTTGCCTGTCTTGGCTTTTGACATGCCTTCCTCAGTAAGTCAGATCATTTTCAGCTTTTGATTTATAGTGAGAGGTGTACAACTTTTCCTTTCTCTTGAATACATAGAGGTCTTCGTAGGGTTGTTGATTGGTCTAGTATCAATATTGTTGTGTCCCAGGAAATAGGGAGGGGGAGAGAAATGGGGAACATTTAGCTGGTAGAGCAGTAGAGCAGTAAGAACAGACAACACTTATTAAGTTCGCTGTCTTTTACGGGTATGGTTCGTGGTGTCTCAAAACAATTAAAATAGTAACATCAAAGATCTTTGATCATAGATCACTGTAACAAACATAATAATGATGAAAAAGCTTGAAGTATTGTGAGAATTACCAGAATGCGATAGACAGAAATGAAATGAGCAAATGCTGTTGGAAAAATGGTACCAATAGACTTGCTTGATGTAGGGTTGCCACAGACTTTCAATTTGAAAAAAATCACAGAGCAGAGTAAAATGAGGTGTATCTCTAAACTTAAAGAGTGTATGTTGTAATCTCTAAGTAACCGTTAAAATAATAATAATGTATAAGGACTGGGGTAATAGAAGGGAAATTGAATGATGAAAAGTGAGGAATCAAAAAGGAAGTAAGAAAGGAGAGAGAAAAAACAGGTGGAACAAACAGAAAAATAGCAACATAGTTTCTACTTAAATATATTATTACATGAAATGCAACTGGACTAGATACTTCATTTACCTGATAATGATTGTTGATCTGAATATTAAAAAAATTGTTGCTTACAGTATACGTACCTTAAATAAAGGGGTACAGAAAGGTTGAAAGTAAAAGGATGGAAAAAGGAAGAACATGCTAACAAGCCAACCAAGAGATAGTTGGTGTAGCTATATTATAATATTCGGTGAAGGGGACTTAGGCAAGGTGCATCACTAAAGATAGAGACATTTCATAATGATAAAAGGTCAGTTCCTAAGGAAGATAATTTATTATAAAGGCAGGATCTGTAACAATGAAGAGATAGTCCTTAAATTACCCTCAAGTGTACCCAAAGATCTTAGGGACTGTTTCAGTCAGTAGAGACTTCCAACTTCTTCAGCCCACAAGCATAGTGCACACATCCCCAAGAGCAACTTGGATGGAAGATGCTTGCCTGCTCAGCTACTGAGATTTAAAAAAAAAAAACCCATTTATCCATTTATTAGAGGGGAGGGGAAGAGAGAGTGAGTGGGGGAGGGGCAGAAAGAGAGAGCGAGCGAGCGAGTGAGAATCAGACTCCCTGTTGAGCATAGAGCCCAGTGTGGGGCTCGATCCCATAACCCCAAGACCAAGACCTGAGCCAAAATTGAGAGTCCAGTGCTCAACACCCAGGTGCCCTGTCAAGATTTTTTTTTTTAAGGTGAGTGTTTCTTGTTTATCTGAATTCATTTTGGTCGATTTACAAATAGTATTTCTTCACCAGGAGGCATCCATCATTTAAAAAAAAATAAACATTTGTGTGGCTCCTGGGTGGCTCATTTGGTTGGACTTCTGGTTTTGGCTCAGGGCATGATTTCATGGGTCTTGGGATCAAGCCCCTCCATCTGGCTCCACACTCAGTGGGGAGTCTACTTGAAGATTCTCTCCCTCTGCCCCACCCCTGACTCGTGTTCTCTCTCTCTCTCAATCTAACATAAATAAATCTTTATAAAAATAAAGAATTAACATTTGAAATTGGTTATCCTCCATCTTTTTTGTCAAGTCACAGCAATTAGGGATTTGTTGCATAACGGGTGGTACATCTGTGTATTTTATGTGGTGTCTCTGGAAGACCTTACAATATTGTTGAATTGTGGTCTTTGAACATGGAACCTATTAAAGAAAGCAAGTTGCAAAACAGTATGTACACTGTGCTTCCACTTCACTTAAAAATGTGTATTTTTATATTCATATGGAAAAAAATCTGGTAGAATGCAACAAAATAGAAATAATTTTTCTGTCTGAATGAAAAGTTTATGGGTGATTTTATTTTATCCGTACCTTTTGTATTTTCTCCAATGAACACTATTCATATGGTTAAAATAGAAGTTATTGGAGAAAAAAAATTCTTTATCATATGACACCAGTGATTTCTACCAGGAGAATCTGTGCTTTCTTTTAGTCTTTATTAACATACACAGTTCAATTTAACATTGTGTTAAGTACTTTTCTCTTAAGTCATTTGGAATAGACTTTTCTGCGTTCCACATCCTGGGTACCTGCTGTTTTGAATGATTCGGCCCATTCGTGCAACATATTTGTCCTTTTAGCTTGTCCGTTACTAAAGTGATTATTCCTTTAGTGTGTCAGCTTTAGGAGTGTTCTCTGACACAGGAGTTGGGCTCCTCAGAGGTGAGGCCATACCCTCACCTGTAGCCCCCACTTTACAGCCCTGCAAGCTGCTTCCCCTCCTGATTGGGGTCACCTCTGTTCTCTTGGCAGCATGGAGCTTAAATTAATGGCGAATCTCAAGTGTGTCCTCAGAAATTAGAATAAATGCCCATCCGTAGGCTAACATTTCTTGTTTTTTTTTTTTCTTCGTTTAAATTTAAAATGATGGTGGGAGCTTTAATGCTACAGTTGGTCTGTAGCTGTGGCAAAAACAGAAGAGGGCACTCAAGTGACTGAAATTTTGGTAGCTGTGAATGAAGTGACCTCTAAATGTGTGCATTTTAGGACACTGATTGGCTTCTGGCTCTGAAACTAGGAAGGTTTAATGCTCAGGTCAGGGGGCATTACTCCGGATCACTATGTTGAATTATTATTATTTTCTGAAATAATAATTTTGTAAATAAAAGAATTCTTGACCTCTACCTCCAAACGTAAGAAGGGGTGAAAACCGAAACCAGACCAAATGAATGGGCTGAATCACATACGATTAAACCTTTTTGTTTTGACTCGGGAACAGTGGAACGTGCCTGGCTGCAGAACCCTAGTTACTTCTGACAGCGTCCTGAGGTCCCCACTCTCTGTTGAGATAATGAACTTTATTGCATATTGCATTAGGAATTCTTTTGTGGCTTTCATTTTCAAGTCTCTTAGCTGCATTTCTGTCTGCCCGTCCTGTTTTCAAGTTTGTATTAATCTAATTAGGCAGACTGTGCTACAAAGTTTTGTGTTAACATAACCCAGTTGCCTCTACTTTATTTTTACTTTTATGCTATGTTGAATCTAGAGGGACCTGTTTAAACTAAAACATTTAAAATGCATCCTCTGGCTTAGGGAGGAGACTGTTTTTTAATTTAATTTAATTTAATTTTTTTAAATAACCTCGCTGGAATCTGTCGCTTTCATCCCGGGATTGCAGCAGGTACGGTACTCCTGAGTCTCTTGGTACAGGTAGTTTCCTTCGGTTGAACAAATTCCCTCTGACAAGGGGTTACCCTGACAGCTTGAACTCTTTTCCTATCAGTGAATTCACCATCTTAGCAGGGAGCATAATCCTATTTCTGGACAGCTCTAATTTTGGAAACCTTTTCTGTATATGGAGGTGAAAAATCTGTTTTTGTAATTTTCATCTTATCGGCTAGGCGAAGGCTTGAGGTGCACGGCTGCCGGTTGGTGACATGGCAGGGAGTGGTAAGCCAGGGGGAGACCAGTGTAATTCAGAGTTTGAAGATGTTTCTTGACTTCAGTATTTCCTTCGACATATTGTAAATGCCCACAGCATCAGGGGGACCATATCCAAGTGGAAAGCCCAGCATTACATAGCCCCAACAGGAAGGGCTTTGGGTTCCGTCCTATGTGGGATCGTTTAAGATGTGGCCCTTCTCTTGTTACTGGACCTGTGAAGGCTTGCTTGGGGTTGTGGATGAAATGATTTCTAGTAAAATCAAGGAAAAGTACATTGGAGGCGGTAAGCACAGTATTTTAGTGAGCCAAATTGAGCTCTGTTAAGTGAGCATAATTTGAGATATTTGATTTCGTAGCTTCTTTTCAAAGCAGTATTTTGTCCCCTGCTCTCCCTCCATGTTTATAAAGTCAGGAAGCAGTAGGTAGTTAATTTTCATCCTGAGCATCCTTTAGGGTTCTGAGAGATTTAGTTCCCCATTTGTTATCTGGCCTAGCAGACAGGCAGTCCATTGAACAACAAGTTTATTTGCTCTCCCTCTACCTCTGAGTCTGCATGCTTAGGAACTGCTTCTCACCACAGAGATCTGTTCATTATTTGGTTCCCTCTTTAGCTTCCTTCTGAAAGTTAGTACTCTGTGATCTCAGATGTAGTAGCAGACATTTTCTAAACCTGTTTCTATGCATGATTTTTAAAAGTTATAGTTTGGCTTATAGTGGCTATTTAATTATTCTCTTTTGTACTCTATTAATCTCCCTCAAATTTTAAGTGGTTGTTTATATAGCTCTGAATTAGTTTCTTTGTGTCTTCTGTTTTCTAGTCTTTTCCATACAGTTTTACAGCTGTCAGATTTGGATAATTATAGTAGTGACTTTTCTCCCAAAAATAATGTATTAGGAATAAACACAAAATCTTAAAATCTTTATTTGTGAAGAAAGCAATGAAAGGCAGTATAGTTATATTTAGAACTTAAAAAAAACTGTGCTTGTTCCCTTTAGTTAACACATAAAATATTAATTCACAGCATAGAAAACTTAATCCTAAGTAGAAAATCAAGTGACCCAGTCTGTGTTGTATTGCCACACACTTACATAATTTGATAATTATTCTGTGAAAAATTGTATTTTCCTTCTTGATTTCTTGTTTTTGTTTTTTTTAATAAGAGGAACTTACTTCAAATTTGCTTTTGAATATGGGTCTCTCTTCTTTTTGTATTCAACATTATACCTTCCCGATTTTGGATAATGTAAATTTGTGTCATGTAAAGACTTCCAACTCGAAGTTTTCCTTTTCTTCCCAGACAGTTATAAAACCAGCTGCAGCGGCTTTGGATTTCTACTTTTGTGAAGCTTGGTTAGCGGGGGAAGCAGTTGGGAACAGGAGTAGTAGAAAGAGAACGGCTTTCTTTCAGACTCCTCAGAAAATAGTTTGTTCTTTAGAAAATGTTCTTTTAAGAAATATATCTCTGTGTATTTTTATTTTTCTAACTACATGTTCTTTGTGTGTTTGGTTTCATCAGGGATGTTCCTTTTTTATCATAAGCTCCTAGAAGTGAGAACTTACTTGTATTGTGTAAAATGGCAGGACTAGCAATCAGGAGAGGAATGGATATTTTTAAATGACAGTTTAATGCAGGGGTGCAAGGACTGTAGAGCTAGATCACTTTTGTGTCCTAAGCAGGAAACAGAGTAAATATGTTAGTGCTTTTTGCTTTTTTTTTTCTCCCTCCTTAAATCATGTATCAGAGGGCCAGGGCTAGAGTCAGGCACCAACTTAAGGAGGTACCGAAAATTTATTATCAGTAATAAAGAATACCTTGAAAAATCAAAATTATGACCAAAGTCCATGGTGAATGAAATTTAAAAATTTTAAATAAACACAGAATCAGTACTGTTGGTATCCTTTTGCTTCAGGCAAAAGTATGCCTTTTATACTGAAACACCTTCTTGGGGCACTGGGTGGCTAAGTCAGTTAAGTATCTGCCTTTGGCTCGGGTCATGATTCTAGGGTCCTGGGATCAAGCCCTGCATTGGGCTCCCTGCTTGGCGGGAAGCCTGCTTCTCCCTCTCCCTCTCTCCATGCTGTGTTCCCTCTCTCGCTGTTTGTCTCTCTGTCATGTAAATAAATAAAATCTTAAAAAAAACAAACCAAAAACAAAACTGAAGCACCTTCTTTGTTGTACCAGTTTTGTTAAGTTACCTTCATCTCAATTTTTCTTGTTGGTTTTGTTATGGATGATTTGGAGGGTCTGAATTACATGCCTTTCCTTATATTTAGCTTGGAGAAGTAAAAAATAGTGAAGTGCTTTTACCACTTAAGATATCTGGGGGTGTTTAAGTAAATTTCATGAAAATATCTTAATATATCACCACAAGCAGAAACTTCTGGTAATGTATTATACTATTATAAATTGTAGCATTTATACTTTGATGGATATACTGAGATGAATACTTGATTCTATTTTAGTTATATGATTGGAATTCTTTCTTGATTATTTATCAAGAAAAAAGAGGATTTCTTTTCTGATAAGATATAAATATTCAGCATATGGGATCAGATCTCTTAGGAATGATGTTAAGTGTATATAGGGCGTAAGGGTTTCCAGTGACTGTTTTGGAATATTTTATTCACCTCTTTATTTTTTAAAAAGAATTATTTATTTATTTGAGAGAGAGAGAGAGAGTGTGTGTGTGAGTTGAGGGAGAGGCAGAGAGAGAGAATCTTTGAGCCGGCTCTTGCTGAGCATGGACTCCACCGCAGTCTTGATCTCACAACCCATGAGATCATGACTTGAGCCGAAACCAAGAGTTGAATGCTTAATGAGCACAATGTATTTTTGAGGGAGCAAGGGTCAGAAATGACTTACTTAATATTTATTGAGCACCTAGTATATATAAAGAAGAGTGACAAATGGGGAAGAGGGAGAAGGAACAGACTTGTGGGTTTAGATGATGGCTTGTTTTGAGCATTTTGATTTTGAGGAGAAGTTGGGACATCCATGTGGTTGTGTCTTTCTAGGCCACTGGAAAGGCTGACATGGAACTCAGCCAAAGGTCTGTAACCTTGAGTCCCAATCATGCAAAGTGAGATTTGAAATTGCAGGTGTGGATATCTGTGGGAGGTCAATGGGAGAGCAAAGAGGACTGAGAGAAGACTGAGATGGCAGATCTGGAGAGTGCAGTAAGCCCATGAAATGCTCTAGTCAAAACTCTACCCAACTCACCTCAACACAGTAGAAACCCAGACCCTGAATCATTAACCAGCTCAGACTCCTCCCCTCTTCCTGTTGGCCAGTTTGTCGGTCTTTTTGTAGTTCACCTTCGTTAATGGGTTGTTTAGCATTGTCTTTATTTCATCATGTCCCATTCATTTTTCAGGTGCTTGCAATTTAGCATTCTCCTCTGCATTTCACTGAAATTGTTTTCATGGTGACCTTCATGTTGGCAGATCATGTTGTGTACTTTTAAGGCCTGTCCTACTGGACTTCTTTGTTGCATTCAGCTCTGCTGAATGAGTACTCAGTCATCTTGAAACTTCCATGTGACTTGGAGCAAACCTCAGTATCCTCATCTGTAAAATGGGGATAGCACTACATTCCCCAAGAGGTTATATGTGGTTAAATGAGACAATATATTAAAATGCTTAACCTATACATAGCAAATGCTTCAATAATAATAATAATACAGTAAACTCTGTATTCTTATCATCATCGTCATCATTAGTACTATCATTAATAAACTACTTCTTTGATATTTTATTCTCCCTTTATTAGGGATCCTTCTTCCTACCTTAAAAGTTAGTATCTTATCGTGGGCCCATTGCTTTTCTGTTTGACTCTCATCTGTGGGCTGATGACTCCAATGTAGATCTTCATCTCCCCGAACTTCTGATTGGTTATGCTGTTGTCTTCTAAATAAATGATGCTGTAAATATGCTGATAGTAACAATAATGGTGGTCATTGAACCACTTTTCGAAACAGTTGTGAGTATCAACCTGTGAATTCTCACCATAGCTGTGTGAGGTTATTGTAGTACAGAGTTTAGCCCTTAATTGAGAACAAGTACTTGTGTCAGTGAAGAATATGGTGCTGCTGAAATGAAGGAAGGAACTTTAAGGAGTGGACTGGCAGCAGCATCACTGTGTGGAAAGGTTAAGATTGGATAAGGACTGGCTAAGAACAAGTCTTCCAAATGGGAAGAAGGGAATCACTGAAGAGCCGTTTTAGGCAAGTCTTCAAAACGTAAGCCAAATTTCAAGGAAGTTGGAAGAGCACGGTGGAGAGAAAGGAGATTTCCTGTTATGCGTGCATTTTTTTTTAAATTAAAGATTTTGGTGTCAAATGGAAGCAATACTAGATTGCCTAGTAGGATGAAGGAAAGTTTGTTTCTAAAGACAGGGGGACATGAGCCCATTTTAAAGAGAAGGAAGTGGCCAACGGATTTTGAGAAACTCAAGGTGCTGGAAACTGGATCTCTGAAATGGCCCGATGACCTGAGGAACACAGGGTTGGAGAAAAAGAGGTGTTTTCCAACTCATAGGCCTCACTGGGTTCCCACATAGAGATATTGAGAGTCCAACATGTCATGGCCCTCTTGCTTTGCTTTTGGGCTTGTCATCACCGTGCTTTGTGGTGTTGTCTTTATCCTTTGACAACAGAGGAACTTAACATTTATTGAGCATCTACTTTGTGTTTAGGGACTAGTCTAATATCTTCATAGCTCTGTGGAATATATTAATTGTGTTCACTTTTAACTTCAACTTTTTGAATATGCTTTATAGTCAGGTGGATTGAAAGCATATAAAAACATATTTATTAAATAATTTCCCTCCTGAAAAGCCAAAAAAAAAATTTCCCTCCTGTCCTTATTCTCTATCAAGTTCTCCCACTCCTCAATACTTAACCATTTTTATTATTTTCTTTTATACATATCCTAAAATTTTAAACATATAAATCAAATATAAAGTATGTTATTATTTACCTTTTATGCCCAAATTATAGATTCTGTACACAGTTTTATACCTTGTTTTATTTCACTTAATGGTTTATCTTGAAAATCCTCATGTATCAGTTCACAGAGAGTGACCTTATTATTTTTTAATAGCTTCCTAGTATTGACTGGATTGGATGGATATACCAGAATTTATTTATCCAATGACATATAAATAGATAAACATGTTTGTGTCTGGTCCTTTGGTATTATTACAAATGAGGCTAAACTGAATAATCTTATATATACATATTTTCCTATATGTAAATGTACATTTCCAGGGTGTGTTACCAGAATAAAATTGCTAGGTTAAGAGTATATGCATAATAAAAGAGTATATGCATTTTTAATTCTGAGTAGTTATTATCAGTGCTTTTCCCTAGTGTGGTACCAAGTTGCATCATAATTAGCAGTATACTGGAATCCTAGTCATCTTTTGCACTGATTTCTATGGGTTCTTTATATAATAAGGGAGATTAACCTTTTTGGTATGATATGTATTACAAATTTCCTTCCAGTTTTTCATTCGTGTTTTACTTTACTTACTTTTCCTCCCTCTGTGCATAAGTTTTTGATTCCATGTCATCAGATCTGTCAATTAAATCTTTTAGAAAGCTTTAGAATTATAGTGAGGAGGGTCTTCTGAAGTTACAAAGGAATTTTCTCATGCATTCTTCTACTAATTTAAAGGTTTTTTAAAAAAACATTTGAATCTCTCATCCATTTGGATTTTATCCTGTTGTGGTATAAATTATTGATCCAGTTTTTTTTTCCAGATTGTTACCTAATTCTATTATTTATTGCACAGTCTACTTTTAGTCTTTGATTTGAAATGCTACCTTTATCAAATGATAAATTACCATTTGTATTTGGATCTAGTTTTATATGAATTCATAGGTCTACCTCTTTTCTCTTTTCATCATTCTTCATTTATTTAATCTATTAATTATTATGGCTTTACTCATGTGTTAATATCTGACATTGTTTCCTGCCCTCCTCCAAGTTCCTTGTTTGTACTTTTTTGTAATTTTTCCATCTTAGCTTTAGAATCAAACTTGTATATTTGGAAAAAGAAGTGGGTAGTTTTTATTGGGATCATGATAAAAGTGTACATTTTGGAGAATTGACAACTTCATCGTGTTGAGTCTTCCTTTCCTAGATCATGGTGTATCTTTCCATTTGTTCAAGTTTTCTTTTTTGTCTGTTAGTTGTATTTTAAAGTTTTCTGTGTACAAATCTTATTGGTGTTTAATTTTGGAAAAATAATTTTTTTATTGCTACTATAAGTAGGTTCTGATTATTTGTAGCAGTATTTCCAACTATTTTCTTGGAATTTCCAGGTATATAATCATATTATTTGCAAATAGCCATTGCTTACCTTCTGTTTTCTATTTTTTAACAGAATCTTCAGTTTCTTTTCAGACAGTTATTAGATCATTTTGGCTAATACCTCCAGTAGAGTGTTAATTAAACACATTGGTGGTTGGAAGTATCCTTGTCTTATTCCTAGCCTTGCATCTTATGTTTCTCTATAATGTATGATCAGTGTAATTAATTATAAAAATAAGCAGATGATATTAAAATATGTTTTCGCTTCCTGGGCACCTGGGTGGCTCAATTGCTTAAGTGTCTGCCTTTGATTCAGGTCATGGTCCCAGGGTCCTAGGATCCAGCCCCACACTGGGCTTCCTGCTTCTCCCTCTCCCTCTGCTGCTCCCTCTGCTTGTGTTCTCTCTCTCTCTCTCTCTCTCAAATAAATAAATAAAATCTTTAAAATAAAAAAAAAATTTTTTCCTAAGTAATAACACTTGGTCACTTATACTCTTAGCTGATATTAAATAATGCTTTATGATTTTTGAATTGAATTTAGTGTGTGAACAGTCTACTTGTTTTGGTATCAAATGTTATATATATGTTTTTTTTTAATAAGCAATTTCTCATTTCTCCCTTCTGGAGCTGTGTAGATAGTTGACTACTGTAGTGAAACTGGCTTAGCACTATTTAAGGGGGTAGGTTTTTAACAACCTTCTCTACTTTTTTTAATGTGAAAGTCAGTGTTAATAAGTCTTTGATATGAGTTTGGTAAATTATATTTTCCTGGAATTTCAAATTTGTATCAAGTTGAGCAAAACAACCCTTTATGGATTGAATTTTTCTTTTTTGAATAAATTTCTTTTTTAGAGCAATTTTAAGTTCACAGAAAAATTGAGTGGAAGCTACAGAGTTTTCCCATATACTTCCTGTCCCTGTATAGCAGAGCTGACTATAAACGTCCCACACCGGAATGGAATATTTATTATGACTGATGAACCGACATTGACATGTGATTGTCACCTGAACTCCATGGTTTACATTATGGTCCACTCTTAGTTTTGTACATTCTGTGGGTGTTGACAAATGTGTAATGACATATATCTACCATTAATATAGTATTATACAGTTTTACTGCCCTAAACATCCTCTGTACTCTACCTATTCTTTCCTCCTTCCCTCAACCCTTGGTAACCACTGATTCTTTTATTGTCTCCATAGATTTGCCTTTTCTAGAGTGTCATAAAATTGGAATCCTGTAATAAGTAGGCTCTTCAGATTGGCTTTTTTCACTTAGTAATACATCATTTAACTTAGCACTTAACTTTCCTCCATATCTTCATGGCTTTATAGCACATTTTTTTTAAGTGCTGAATAATAATTCTTTGTGTGGGTACACCATAGTTCATTTATCTGTTCACCTGTTGAAAGATATCTTGGTTGCTTCTGCAATGTTGAATAAACTGCTATAAACATCTCTGTGTTAGTTTTTGGGTGGATATAAGATTTCAACTCATTTGGGTATATACTAAGGAGTACAATTGCTGGGTTGTTTGGTAAGAGTATGTTCAATTTTCTAAGAAAATGCTGTCTTGAGAAGTAGTTATACCATTTTATATTCCTGCCAGCAATAAATGCAAATTCCTATTACTCCATATCTTCACCAATATTTGGTGGTGTTAGTATTTTGAATTTGGCTACTGTAATAGATGTGTAGTGGTATCTTGTTTTAATTTGCAGTTCCCTAATGACTTATGGTATGGAGCATCTTTGCATAGGCTTATTTGCCATCTTTGTATCTTCTTTGGTGAAGTGGGTGTCTGCTCAGGTCTTTTGCCCATTTTTTAGTCAGGTTCATTTGTTTCTTATTGTCAAGTTTTAAGAGTTCTTTATATTTTTGGATAAGAATACTTCATCAGACATGTCTTTTACAAATTTTTCTCCAGTGTGTAGGCTTGTTTTCTCATTCTCTTGACCATGTCTTTCACAGAGCAGAAGTTTTTAATTTTAATGAAGTCTGGCTTATCAATTATTTCTTTCATGGATTGTGACTTTGGTGTTATATTAAAAAGTCATCATCATACTCCGAGTCATCTAGATTTTTCTCTTAATGTTATCTTCTAGGAGTTTTATAGTTTTGCATTCTATATTTAGGTTTATGATCCAGTTTGAATTAACTTTTGTGGAAGGTGTAAGGTCTATGTCTAGACAGTTTTTTTGTTTTTGTTCTTTTTTTTTTTTTGTAAAGTTTTCCAACACTATTCCTTGAAAACACTTCCCTCCCCCCCACCCATCCCCTGCGCAAGTGTATTGCCTTTGCTCCTTTGTCAAAGATCAGTTGACTGTATTTAAATGGTCTGTCTGGTCTCTTTATTCTGTTCCTTTGATGTATCTATCCTTGCTTTCATCAGTGTCATGCTGTCTTGGTTACTGTAGGTTTCTAGTAAGTTTTGAAGTCAGGTAGTGTCTGTCTTCTCATTTTGTTCCTCTCCTTCTGTATTGTTTTGGCTATTCTGGTTCTTTGGTCTTTCCATGTAAACTTTAGAATCAGTTTTTTGATTTCCACAAAATAGCTTGTTGTGATTTCATTGAATCCATAGATCAAGTTGGGAAAAATGGACATCTTAAAAATATTGAGTATGTGGGGCGCCTGTGTGGCTCAGTTGATTGAGCATCTGCCTTCAGCTCAGGTCATGATCCCAGGGTCCTGGGATCAAGCCCCCACGGCAGACTCCCTGCTCAGTGGGAGCCTGCTTCTCTCCCTCTGACTGAAACTCCCACTGCTTGTTCACTCCCTCTCTCTTTCTGTCAAATAAATAAAATCTTTAAAAAAAAATATTGAGTATGCCTATCCATTAACATCAAATATCTCTCAATTTATCTAGTTCTTTGATTTCATTCATCAGAGTTTTATAGTTTTTCTCTTATAGATGTTGCACATATTTTGTTAAATTTATTAATTATTTCATTTTTGGAGATGTTAATATAAATGATATTGTTTTAAATTTCAATTCTACTTGTTTATTGTTGGTAATAGGGTGGCGGTTGACTTTTGTATATTAATCTTATATCCTGCAACCTGCAATCATTTATTTTGCATTTTTTGTTTATTTCTGTCTGGATTTTCTATAAGATAATAATATCATTTATAAACAAAGACAATTTTATTTTTCCTTCCCAACCCATATACCTTTTATTTTATTTTCTTGTCTTATTGCATTAGCTATAAGTACGATGTTGAAAAAGAGTGATGAGAGGGGACATATTTGCCATGTTCTTGATCTTAACAGGAAAGTTAGTTTCTCACCATTATCATACTAGTTGTAGGTTTCTTGTAGATATTCTTCAACAAGTTGAGGAGGTTCTCCTCTGTTTCTGGTTTGCTGAGGATGGATGACTTGAGTTTTACTTTATGGCCTCATCTGAATAATTTTTATTTGGTTATGGTTAATTCACCAGTTAATCTAGTTTGAATTTTAGCTCATTATTGACATGATAGAAATGTTTGACATAAAGTTGTTGTATATGTACATTGTTATATTGTTATATATATCTTTATTGTATGTTTTCTGTTTTTGTAGTTTTCCTTAATAGTTTTTATAGTTTCCTTATAACTTTTCATTATGTGGCCTATTATTTATGCTTACATGTTTGGTCTGACTTCTCTCATACTATTTTATGGATTCTGTTTTCAGAGTTTTTAAAGACTTTTCATAATTTATTTTTTACTTTTGATATTTGTAATTGTTTTTTCTTGTAGTAACTTTTTTGATTATAACTTTATGAAATACCTTTACCTCATCTCTTCTGTTAGAGAAAAACTTCTAAAATGAGCAGTGCTGTTTAGTATGTGTCTGCTTTCTCTCTGTCCCCTCTTCCCCCTCTGGTACTTGATGTTAGTCAATCATCTTATTAGTGTTTATCTTCGTATTGTTAGATATGCTTATACATATTACTTTTTTCATTACACTTGAAGATATTTTGAGTCTCAGCTTCTAGGCATTCGGTCAGTAACATTACCTTATATCTCACCATCTTACTGCTTTTCCTTTACTGTCCCAGTTTTTGCTGGTTATATCATATTTATATTGTCATACATTATAAAATTTACATTTGGCTTATCCCTTTAATCCTTATATTGATTTTAATCTCAGTTATATTGTTAAATGAATTCAATTGCTAGTTCTTTTTCCTTTGTTTCCCCAGTTGTCTCTGGGATTCATGGTGACAGTAGTTCCTGAATTCTGATGTGTACAGAACAGTTAGTTTGTAATCTTTAGACTTGAAGGAACACCTAGCTGGATATGAACTCTTTGGTTCATACTTTGCTTATGTATTTTAAGTATTCGGAAGCTTTACTGTCTTGATTGATGGCATTAGCTATTATTGTAGAGAACTATCAGGTGAGATTAATGCTTTTACCTCTAATAGGTTACTTTATTTTTTATTTTTTATTTTTTTTCTTTTTGGCTACCTGCTCTAAGGAGCTTTTCTCATTTTGAAAGTCCAAATTTAATAAGTCCAATTTTACTAAGATATGCCTGATGGTTGACCATTCTGGGTCAGTTGCTTTGTCCCATTGGTTGCCTGTGTGTCCTTACACTACATACATTTAAGTCTCTTTGTATTCAGGAAAATGTTCTTGAATGATATCTTCAAGTATTTGTTTCATTCTCTTTTCTTTTAAAAAAATATTTTAGAGATCCCAATTATGGGTATGCTGAATCTCATTTGCCATTTTTCAGAATCTATCATTTTTTCCCCCAGTCCTTCTTAAGTCTTACTTTTAGTTCAGTTTTGTTTTTTGGCTTTTAAAATCCTATTCTCTGTTCCTTCCTTTATTTTCTATGATATTTTTCTTGTTTCGTGCTCATTTCAAATTCATTTTCATTTCTATGATTTTTTTCTTCCTCTAAAATTTCTTTTGTGACTTCTGCCAACTCATATTTTGTTTCCCTCCTCTTGATTCTTACCGTATCTATCTTGAATTTTTACATTTGTACTTTGTAGTCTTTTTTTTTTTTTTTACCGTCCCTTGTTTTCACAGAGGTGGTTTCCTTGTTAAGTTTTAAAAATTTATGGAAAATATTTGGTCACAATTTTCATCTGATTTGTGGCAACATTCTAGGGAGTGTTCTTTGGCTCTTGGAAAGTTTGATGGTTTTACAGTTTTTGAAGAGAATATCTTTTTTGTTGTTTCTCCATTTTTGTTTGTTTGTTTTACTATTCATCATTGAGTCCACTGGATTTTCTGAGTCCAGGTTTTTTCAGGAGGTATTGTGGTATGGGGAAGCTTTCAGGGTAGCTTTTCAGACTTCACAATCCAGAGCCTCCCTCCATCTCTGCTTCATCATAGATAGGGCTATTTCCAACAAATATAGCTCATGCATGAGGTTTTTTGTTTTTTTTTTTTGTTTTTTTGAGCTGTGAGATTTTTTTTGAATAGTCTCATCTCTTCTGATTTTTTTGAACCTAAAGTCCTGGAGAGCTTCTGCTACCACCTTGCTCATATCATTTCTTGCAGCCGTTGTTGCAAACATGGAATATAGCTTGTCTTCTTCAAGATGTGCTCTTCATCTTCAAGTATGTTTTTGCTTGTGGTGTTTGGGATCTTCTAACACTGAGTCTGTTTAATTCTCTGTGCTTCTTTTCTTTACTTCCCTCTGTTCACTTCCTGCCCAATCTAACATGTGTGTGGCAGTTGTTACAGATATTTTGAAGTCTTAGGATTGCACCTGTCTCCTAGTTGCATTGAAAATGATGTTTGAAAAATTCCATTTAATTCATTGTCTTTTTGTGTTTAATATCCAGAGAAGGAGAAAATTCTGTTATTTCTATTATTATGGATAAGGAAAATAATTTCATGAAAGTTAAGTAACTTGAAAATTGTCACCCAGGGAAAGGCAGAGTGAGGATTCAAAATGAAATTTAAAAGCTTATGCTCTGTCACCTGGTGTTTCTTCAGGATGGGAAACTATAGTCACAGCAGAATAGGTATGTGGTCAAAGAAACTTTAGTTTCTTTAGATATTTGTCACAGAGGTAGCTGCATCTGAGTAGCAAGTAATGGCCTGGAAAATATTTGAACTTTAATTTGCTGGGACATTAAGAACTTCATGATCTTCTACAGCTTCACGTTTTCTCCCTCCCTTCTTCCATTTTTTCCATCTTCTGTGGCTCAAACAGGAGACTAGAAATAGATAAAACTCTCTATTTTCATTCACTGTCTTTCTTGCAACTTCTCTGAATACGTTGATGCTTTTTATCAGCCATCATTCTTCCTTTCTATCTCCCTTGATTTTTCCTTTTCAGAAGTAGACTCACTAATGTAATATGTGCTCTCCCTTTGTTTTGTTTAAGGGGACTTCTAGTCAGACATTTTATGGAGGTGAGGGATGAGTGGGTAAAATCACATTTCTTTCTCAATTTTTTCTAGTTTCACAAATGTAGAGGGGTCGAGGTTCTCAAACAGAGAAATGTGAAAACAGTAACTACTCCTGTTGACTCTAACAGGATCCTCAGCCCTGAACACTGCTGTGCCCTTCTTGAACACAGCGTTGGTGGATTTGTTTGTGAATGTTTCTGAGAGTGTAAAGGTTACTCTTACACATATGTTTACTTTGTCAAGATAAGGTTCTGGTGAAAATAGAACTGAACTGCCATGTCCTCCATCTTTACATTTCTGTGAAGAACACAGTTTTCATAGGTCATTGATGGTTGTTAATCTGTATGTGTGTATGTATGTATGTGTGTGTGTGTATGTATGTGTGTATTTAAAAGGTTTCATTGCTAACACTTAAGAATATCTTAGGATCAGAATTAATTGTCCATATGGCTCCTATAAACAATTCCTGGCTTGTGTGCTTTTTTATTATTAACTGGGTAGATTTGCGGGAGATTCAGGGTAGAGAGTAGACAGGGAAGATGATGATGTTTTGCAATGATGCTTATCATTGGCTTTGTTTCCTCTGAAGAGGACAATGGTGAGTCCAAGGGACTTTATTTTTAGTCTGCTTTGGAGTTGAATGAGGGAAAAGGCATATTCTTTCTGAAGAATTCATAAAATAGTTAAAAATATTGTTTGTGCTTAATTTATAATAACTGTGACATAGCAGCATAGTTTGGTAGGAAAGACAGAGGCATTTGATAATTTGTTAATTTTAATAATTTGATAATTATTTCTTTTTTTTGATAAATATTTCAAAAATTTTGATAAATATTTCTTTTTTTTTTTAGATATTTTATTTATTTATTTGTCCTAGGGAGAGCACAAGCAGGGGAGCAGCAGGTAGAGCAGGCAGAGGGTAAAGCTGGCTCCCCGCTGAACAGGGAACCTGATGTGGGACCTATATTTTTATCAGTTTGTTTGTTTGCATTTTTTTGTTTTTGGATTGTGGGTATTTATATTTTAGATATCAACCCTTATCAGAAACAGGACTCTGGGATCATGACATAAGCCGATGGCAGATGCTTAACCAACTAAGCTGCGCAGGCGTCCCTATTTTCTATATTTCAAGGACTACTTTGCATTGCAACTTAAGAGTAACATTCACTGACTAAATTAATGGCTCTTCCAAAATTAATGTTACATGGTGAATATATCATTTCATGTTTTTTAAGATTTACTTATTGGGGCGTCTGGGTGGCTCAGATGGTTAAGCATCTGCCTTTGGCTTGGGTCATGGTCTCGAGGTCCTGGGATCAAGCCCATGTTTTGCTCCTAGCTCAGCGGGGGGCCTGCTTCTCCCTCTCCCTCTGCCTCTCCCCCTGCCTGTGCTCTCTCTGCCTCTCTGTCTCTCAGATGAATAAATAAAATCTTTAAAAAATTTATCTATCTATCTATCTATCATCTATCTATCTATCTATCTGAAGTGGGGAGGGGCAGAGGGAGAGGGAGAGAACTGCAAGTAGACTCCCCTCCCTGCCGAGCAGGAAACCTGATGTGGGGCTCAGTCTTACAACCCTGAGATCATGACCTGAGCCAAAACCAAGAGTCAAATGCTCAACTGACTAAGCCACACAGGCGCCCCTCATTTCTTGTCCTTTTATATATCTATCTGTTTCTTAAACTTTTTGTTGTTTTCATATGTAAAGGAAAAGAGTTAGATTAAAAATATAATAAAACTATATGGAGCAAGAATAGGTACAGTACCAAAATACAATGCTGATATTTGTTTTTTAAAAATAATAAAACAAAAAGGCTTTATCTTTTATTATCAAGATGTTAATAAGAGATTATGAAAACATTGAAAATAGAGATAATAAATAATTTAAATAGGAAATAAAAATTACCCAGTCTCACTTCCTAGAAGTAGCCATTGTCAATGTATCTCTTTGTTAAGTTTTTAATGTTGTGGTTAAATATATATAACAAAAATTACCATTTTAACTTTTTTTAAAAAGACCTTATTTTTTTGAGAGAGAGAGTGAGCAAGAGAGAGAGTGAGCGAGGGGGAGAGAGAGAGAGAGAGAGAGAGAGCACGAGTGAGGGGAGGAGTAGAGAGGGAGAAGCAGACTCCCCACTGAGCAGGGAGCCTGATGCAGGGCTCCATTCTGGGACTCCAGGATCATGACTGGAGCCAAAGGCAGGACGCTTAACTGACTGAGCCACCCAGGCATCTCTTAACTATTTTTTTAAAGTATTTATTTTTTAAAAGTAATCTCTCCACCCAATGTGGGGCTGAACTCATGACCCCGAGATTAAGAGTTGTAAGCTCCACTGACTGAGCCAGCCCAGTACCCCCGTTTTAACCATTTTTAATTGTATACCTCCATGACATTAAGCACTTCTATAGTGTTGTGCAACCAATACCACCGGAACTATTTCTTCTTCCCAAACTGAAACTGTGTTTCCATTAAACACTGAGTCACTGTTTCCCATGCCCCCAGCCTCCTGGCAACTGCCATTCTACTTTGTCCCTATGAATTTAAGTGCTTTTGGTAGAAGCAAAGTATTTGTCTTCTTGTGTTTGGCTTATTTTATTTAGCATAGTGTCTTCCAGGTTCATCCATGTTGTATCAAATGTCAGAAATTCCTTCCTTTTCAAGCTGAATAAAAGTCAATTGTGTGTATATACTACATTTTATCTGTTCATCTTTTGAAAGACACTTGTGTTGTTTCCTTTTGGTTACTATGAATAATGCTGCTATGAACATCGGTATACACATTGCTTGTTCAAATCCTGCTTTCAGCACTTGTGGGTTATATACCCAGAAGTTGAATTTCTTGAGCATATTGTAATTCTCTGTTTTATATTTTGAGGAGCCTTGGTAGTGTTTTCCACAGCAGCTGTACCATTATTCATTCCCCCCCAGCAATATACAAGGGTTTCTGTTTCTCTATGTTCTTATCAACCCGTTATTTTGTTTTATTTTTTCTTTTCTTTTGATAATAACCAATCTCTTGGGTGTGAAGTGGTGTCTCATTGTGTTTTGATTTGCATTTTGCTATTGATTTATGTTGTTGAACATCTTTTCATGTGCTTATTGGCCATTTGTGTATCTTCTTTGTAGAAACATCTATTCAAGGCCTTTGCCTATATTTTTATCAGTTTGTTTGCTTTTGTTTGTTTTTGGGTTGTGCGTATTTATATTTTAGATATCAATCCTTATCAGAAACATTATTTGAAGTACTTTTTCCAATTCTGTGGGTTTTCTCTTCAATCTCTTGATTTAAGTTTTCTTTGGTGTATAAGTTTTTAATTTTGATGAGTTCAACTTATCTATTCTTTTGTTGCCTGAATTTTTGGTGTGTTATCTAAAATCATTACTAAATCTAATGTCATGTAAAACTTTCCTCCTATGTTTTCTTCTAAGAGTTTTATATTTTTAGTTCCTTATGTTTAGATTGATTCATTTTGAGTTAAATTTTATTTTTTAATTTTTATTTTATAAAAATTTTTAAGTGTTACCCATTTAAGTAATCTCTACCCCCACCAACATGAAGCTTGAGATCATGACCCCAAGGTCAAGAGTTTTGCACTCTTCCGACTGAGCCAGCCAGGCACTTTAAGTTAAATTTTATATATGATGTTAGGTAAGAGTCCAACTTCATCTTTTGCATATGGTTATTTCATTTTCCCAGTTGAGTTCTGTGCCAGTTGAATGGTCTGGGATCTCTGTCCCATTGGATTATATGTCTTTATGCCACTACTACACTGTTTTAATTATTGTAGCTTTGTAGCAAGTTTCGTAATTAGAAAGTGTGAGAACTCCAACTCAGTTCTTCCTTTCTAAGATTCTTTTGGCTCTTCAGGGTCCTTTGATATTTTGTATGAATTTTAGAATAGATTTGTCTATTTCTGCAAAAAACACAATTGAGATTTTTTGGAAAGATCTTATTAATTTGAGAGAGAGAGAGCACAAGCAGGGGGAGAGGCAGAGGGAGAGGGAGAAGCAGACTCCCCGCTGAGCAGGGAGCCCAATGTGGGGCTTGATCCCAGGCCCACAGGATCATGACCTGAGCTGAAGGCAGATGCTTAACTGACTGAGCCACCCAGGTGCCCCACAACTGAGATTTTGATAGGAATTGTATTGAATGTGAAGAGTGACTTTGGATAGTATTGACATCTTAACTATAGTAAGTCCTCTAATTTATGAATCTTTTTTAATTTCAGCAATATTTTTTAGTTAACAGTGTACAGCTTTTATTTACTTGTTTATTTCTAAGTATTTTATTCTTTATTCTTTATTCTTTTTGATGTTATTATAAGTGGAATTGTTTTGTTAATTTCCTTTTTGTTCATTCTTAGTGTACATAAATATGTGCATATAGATATGTAACTGAATTTTATGTGATTTTGTGCCCTACAACTTAACTGTATTCACTTATTAGGGCTATCGGCTTTTCTTTTTTTATTTGTGTGAAATCTTCAGGATTTTTTATGTATAAGATCATGCCCTTTGTGACAGATAATTTCACTTCTTTTTTTTCCAATTTGGATGCCCTGTGGTTTTTTTTTCCCCTGCCAAATTGCTCTGGCTAAGATTTCCAATAATATATTGAATAGAAGTGATGTCAGTAGGCATCCTTGTCTTGTTCCCAGTAGTAGAGGAAAAGCTTTCAGTCTTTCACCATTGACTATGATATTAGCTGTGAGTTTTTCATAAATGGACCTCTGTAATGTTGCAGTATTTCTTTCTGCTCCTGGTTTGTTGAGTATTTTTTATCATGAACAATGTTGACTTTTGTCGTTTTTATTCTTTATCAATTGAGAGGATCATGTGATTTTTTCCCCTTCATTTTGTTAATGTAATGTATTACATTGATACAATTTTTATTGATAATGCAAACAATCCTTGCATTCAAGGAATAAATCCTACTTCATCATGTTGCGTAATCCTTTTAATATGCTGTTGAATTTGGTTTGCTGGAATTTTATTGAGGGTTTTTGCATCAATGTTCATAATGGATATTGTTTTCTTATAGTGTTTTGTATGCATTGGTATTAGTAATACTGGTCCCATAGAATGAGTTAGGAAGTGTTTCCTTATCTTCAGTGTTTTGGAAGAGTGTGAGAGGGATTGGTGTTAATTCTTTAAACGTTTGGTAGAATTCATCAGTGAAGACATCTGGTCCTGCACTTTTTTTAATGGAGGTTTTTGATTACTGATTCGATTGTCTTAGATGTTATAGGTCTTTTCAGATTTCCTACATTTTCATAATTCAGTCTTTATGGGTTATGTATTTCTAGAAATTTGTCCATTTGGTATCCAATTGGGTACCATCTAGGTGTCCAATACGTGGCATATAATCCTCTCTTATAATCCATTTTATTTCTGTCAAACTGGTAGTAATGTTCCCACATTTACTTTTCATTTTGGTATTTTGACTCTTTTCTTCTTTTTCTTGGGTACTCCCACTAAAAGGTGTGACAATTTGGTTGATTTTTTTCAATGAATCCTTTCTTGGTTTTGTTAATTTTTCTCTAATGTTTTTCTATTCTCTATTTCATTTATCTCTTACCTTTATTATTTTTGTTCTTCTAGCTCTGAGTTTACTTTTTTTTTTTAGTTCTTAAGGTATAAGGTTAGGTTGACGATTTTAGATGTTTTTAAATATAAGTGGTATAGCTATGAATTTCTCTTTTAGTATTGCTTTGCTGCATTTTATGTTTTGGTATGTTGTGTTTTATTTTCATTTGTCTCAAGATATTGTCTAATTTCTCTTATGATATTTTTCTTTGAATCAAACAATAGCATATTATTTAGGTTCCTCAAGTTTGCGAATCTTTGACTTCTCCTTCTGGAATTTGTTTCTAGTTTTTTGTTTTTTGTTTTCCCATTGTAGTTGAAAAGATACTTTGTAAAAAAAGAATAAATAATATACAAAAAAAAAGGAAAAATATTTTGTATGATTTCAGTCTTTAAAAATTCACTGACTTGTTCTGTGGTACTATCAAATGTTCTGTCATGAAGAATATTCCATGTGCACTTGTAAAAAGTTTATTCTGTTGTTTTGTGGAGTATTTTGTATATGTCTGCTATGGTACAGTTGGTTGTAGTTTTGAGTCATCTATTTCCTTATTGGTCTTAATTGTATCCATTATTGAAATTGGGATAGTGAAATCTCTTATTATTGTAGACCTGTCTAATTTCTCTCTTCAATTCTTTTTTGTTTTTAAGATTTATTTATCCATTTGAGAGAGAGAGAGAGAGAGAGAAAGAGAGAGAGACCGCAAGCATGAGGGGGAGGGGCAAAAAGAGAGGGAGGGAGAGAAATCTCAAGCAGACTCTGCACTGAGCCAGACCCCAACATGGGGCTTGATCCCAGGTCCCTGAGATCATGACTTGAGCGAAAACCAAGTCAGACATTAACTGACAACCTCCCAGGCACCCCCCCTCATTTTTAAATAAGGCAAATTCCCAGATACAGAATTTTTAATTGATACATTTTCCGCTTTCATAATTTTAAATTTATCACTGCACTGTGTTCTGGCCTGCTAGGTTTCTGCTGAGAAATCCCCTGATAATCCTATTGCGGATCTGTTTTATGTCATAGGTTGCTTTTGTCTTGCTGCTTTCATGATTCTCTGTTTTTCAGTCGTTTGATTATATTGTGTCTTGGTGTGAGTGCCTTTGTATTTATCCTGTCTAGAGTTTTTGGGCTACTTGGAGTTTTTGGGCTACTTGGAGTTGTAGATCTGGGATTTTTTCCCCCTCAAATTTGGGACATTTTTGTCTATTTTTTCTTCAAATAATATCTATCAGTTCTTTCCTTATCCTCTGGGACTCACATAATGCATATTTTGATCCACTTGATAGTGTTATATAAGTTCTTTAGGCTCTGTTCTCTCTTTTTTTTTTTAAATTTTATTTTTATTATTTGCCCAAGGGGTACAGGTCTGTGAATCATCTGTTCTCTTTTCTTCAATTTTTTTCTCCTCAGACTTGATAATTTCAAATGACCTGTCTTCAGGTTATCTGCTTCTTTCTTCTACCTGTTGAAGTTTGCTATTAAACCTCTCTAGGGAATTTTTCAATTGATGTATTTTTCACTGATGTGTTTTTTCACTTTCACTTTCAATTTTTCACGATGTATTAACTGGACAAACATCTGGAGAAATAAGGTGGCCTTTTCTGGATGTGTCTTGCTTCAGCCTTTGTGTTTGCTTTCTTGATTTTCCCATATATGCGGCTGCTTTTCAGTGTCTTAATTCCCTATGATTCTCACTTTGATTTCTTCTCTTGACCTTTCATTTTCTATTGTATGCTTCGGTAAATCTCTCCCCACATGCATCGCTGTGTCTTATAGTCTCCCTGCAGGTGTTATTGCTGCTTTCTCTTTCCTAGGTATTTTCTTAGCCTCCAAGCTGTGTTGCTTTTTTGTTGTCTGAGCTTTGAGTTTGATGACAGAAAAACCAATCCCTTTGCAGTCCCCAGACAGGTTGGAATTTTGCAGAATAGGTCTGCTCTGCTCTCTCTGTTTCAAGAGAGGAAGTTGGGAACTGGGTTGCCACCTCTTCCAGATAAAGGCCACATCAGACTGGGAAGGAGTTGGGACATGGATGAATAAAAGTGTGAGGAAATTTCCCATTATTTTGAATGTAGCTTCTTGTTTGGCCCTTTGCTTGGTTGTTATAGACTTTTGTTTTCTACAGCTCCTGAAAAATTAATATAGCTGGTCTGAAGTTGTGTGTTCTTTTTGTTTCTGTAGGTGAATGAGGGCTTGGAGTCTCTTAGTTAGTCTGCTGTGTTGCTGATATCACTTCTCCAGATGTTTGTCCAGTTAATACATCAGTGATTTAGCTCAGATGACTAAAAACGTTTAAAGTTTAATTTATTCAACTATTTTTAAAAATGCAATTGAAATTGTCAATTTTTTACATGAAAATTTCTCATATTGAAGTTTTCATTGTACTGATATAAATGCAACACAACTTTTTTATTCACAGAAGGGGAATTTACTCTTAGTACTGGTATGAATTTTTGTCTGATTTTGGGGCAGTGAGCATGGAATGGGCATAAAATGGAAATCTTTTCCCACTGCTATTGGGTTTATACTCTTTAATTTTCACATAGGGTACCGTGATTTAGAAATTATATTTATTTGTGTGTTGGAAAGATATAAAGGATTAGAGTCAGTCTGAACTGATTTACAGCCTGTTAAATCAAAGTGTCCTGTGATGACTTAGGTACTATCCTTCTTGAAGAAAGGGGAATGGGTAAATGACCATCTGAGTCTTCTGGCAGTGTGATTTAGAGATTATTCATCTGGTGTTCTGAACCTAGAATCTGTTAATGGATGTAAAGCAAACTTTCTTGTAAAATATACTCCAAAATCATTTTGCATAGGATTTGCTGAAGTCTTTCTCAGTGTACAGTTTGCCTCCCAATACTGACCGAAAGGTTCATTTCTCTTATACCGAAGTCACTTTCATTACTGCAAAAGTGACTTCCTTTTCAAGTCTTAAGTTGATCTTTCTTTCTTTCTTTCTTTCTTTCTTTGTTAAGATTTTATTTATTTGAGAGACAGGGCATGCGTCTGNAGATTTTATTTATTTGAGAGACAGAGCATGCGTCTGTGGAGAGGCAGAGGTAGAGGGAGAGGGACAAGCAGATTCCCTGCTGAGTGGNGTTAAGATTTTATTTATTTGAGAGACAGGGCATGCGTCTGTGGAGAGGCAGAGGTAGAGGGAGAGGGACAAGCAGATTCCCTGCTGAGTGGAGAGCCCAATGCAGGGCTCCCAGGACCCTGATTTCATGCATAACCTGTGCCAAAGTCAGATGCTTAACTGACTGAGCTGCCCAGGCGCCCCTTTAGTTGGTTTTCTAGAAGCAAAGGCAGAGACAACAATACAGTTGCAAGTGATTTATTGAGGACATACACTCAGGAATAGGGAGCTGAGGAGAAGAGGACTGGGCAGTAGGGGGAGGAGCTAAGCAGGTAGGTGGTCTCGGCCAGAGTCTTACTCTAGCATCATCCTCTAGGGACTCCCCAGCATGAATTGGCCTAACTTTGAGGGAAGATGGTAGGGCTTTTGTACTCACTCTCAGTCACTTTCTGGCTATTGGCTGCCTGAGGGCTGGAGGTGCTGAGGTATTGGGTGGGCCATTCAGCATAACCTCTGAGGGTGGTGGCTCCCATTCAAGGAGAATTTCTTTAGAAGGAGTGTCTGTAAGCTGTTGGGACCCAGCACCCACAGCTGCTCAGGATGGCTATAGTGCCAATAAACCAAGTATGCAATGGACTCAGATGATGTAAATGCATTGTTTCAAGGTAGTTTAGCATATTTAATTGAAGGAAAAACCCTCTAATTGTCCACTCTTACTATCTGTTTTATCAAGTGGAAAAGACACAGGGGTATAGAAGGAAGAAAAAAGTCAGACAAGCATTTTATTTAAAATTAAAAATAATATCTCTTCAAATTTCTAATTTACTATAAGATAAAACACAGATAACAGAAACATACAAAAAATATATAGTTCAGTAAATTATTCTATGATGAAAATGCCTGTAACTACCTCTAATATCAAGAATAGAACTTTGCCAGTCACCCAAGAATCTCCTATATGTGCTCCTTTCCCATCTTATCTTGTTCCTTCCTTCTTTCTTTCAAATGTAACCAATATCTTGTCTTCATAATAATGACTTATTGGCATTTCTTTATGGTTTTATCATCCAAAATTATTCTATAATTTGATGCTTCCCTATGTTTAGAAAGAACTTGATAAGTCTTTTAAGTTTTTTTTTTAATATACAGGTTCTCCTTTTATCCCTTTGTTTTCCTTGACATTTATTTGTTAAAGACCTGAGACCTATAGACCTATAGTTTCCTTAACTTTGGATTTTGATACTTGCATAGTCAGTGCAATTCAGCATGTTTCTCTGTCCTTTATAATTCCTATAAATTGGTAGCTATATCCAGAAGATTCAGAATTTGGTCTAGAAGATGATTGGTGTTCTTTCATCAGGAGACATGTAATGTCTGCTTGTTCACCTTTTTAAAAAATGTTATGTTCCTAGCTCCATTAGTTTATTGGGGGCTATAAACTAGTCATGTTGTAATTACATTTGTTGTTGTTATTGTTGTTGTTCTTAGCTGGAACATTTTTGTAAGGAGATGCCTCCCCCCATTTATCATTTGGTTTCCCAGTGGTATAATTCATTTAAATACTGGATGTTCCTTTTAGTCACCAAGTTTCCCTGTCATCCTCAAAAGATGACTGATAAGATTTTAAAATAGAATTACAAACTTATGGATTTATATATTTTATTTGAGATTTATTTATTTGTTTTAGAGAGAGAGAAAGAGAGTGAGAGAGCATGGAGGGACGGGGGAGAGGGAAGTAGAGTCTTAAGCAGACTGTGCAGAGTGTGGAGCCTTTCCTGGGGCTCCATCTCACAACCGTGAGATCATAATCTGAGCCAAACCTGAGATCGGGTACTCAAGCAACTGTGCCGCCCAGGTGCCCTACATTTACGGATTTAAACAAATGGGTTTCAGTCCATTACAATTATTATTACTGAAGTTAAAATGGTCCCACCTTTATAAAGAAGATGTGGTATATATATACAATGGAATATTATGCAGCTATCAAAAGAAACGAAATCTTGCCATTCGCAACGACATGGATGGAACTGGAGGGTATTATGCTGAGCGAAATAAGTCAATCAGAGAAAGACAATTATCATATGATCTCTCTGATATGAGGAACTTGAGGGGCAGGGTGGGGGGTTGTGGGGGGTAGGGAGGGAAAAATAATGAAACAAGATGGGATGGGGAAGGAGACAAACCATAAGAGACTTCTAATCTCATAAAACAAACTGAGGGTTACTGGGGGGTGGGAGGGTAGGGATAGGGTGGATGGGTTATGGACATTGGGGAGGGTTTGTGCTTTGGTGAATGCTGTGAAAGATGTAAGCCTGATGATTCACAGACCTGTACCCCTTGGGCAAATAATAAAAATAAAATTAAAAAAAAAAATGGTCCCACCTTTGACCAATGAGAATCTCTTCCAGTGTTTCGCTGAGTTCTTTTGACATGACCATAGTAGTCTTTGATGATTTTATTGTTATCTGGTGTGACAAGATATTCCATGTTCATCTTGTACATTTTATTTTTTTAAAGATTTTATTCATTTATTTGACATGGGGGGGCACATGAGTAGAGGGAGCTATAGGCAATGAGAGAGGGAGAAGCAGGGAGCTTCCCTCCTCAGCAGGGAGCTTCCCTCCTCAGCAGGGAGCCCAGTGTAGGGCTTGATCCCAGGACCCTGGGATCATGACCTGCACTGAAGGCAGACACTTAACCAACTGAACCACCCAGGTGCCCCCATCTTGTACATTTTCTGCA